>CALNVZ010001696.1:39000-52936 GCA_940671915.1 Paracentrotus lividus
TTATCAAAAGGTGTTTACCCAGATTTATTCAAGTTAGCGAAAATCAATCCTATCTTTAAAAAAGACAATCCTCATGAAATTACCAATTATGGTCCTATATCTCTTCTTCCAACTTTATCTAAAATCCTCGAAAAAATTGTTTATATCAGACTTTACAAATTTGTCAATAAACATGAAATACTAAATGCAAACCAATTCGGCTTCAGAAAAAACTATTCCACTGACTTAGCATTAATTCAAATATACGACAAAATTACAAATGCCCTTGCTAATAAAGAGCATGTTATGGGTATTTTTTGTGATCTCAGTAAAGCCTTTAATACGCTGAATCACGATATTTTAATTTCCAAACTCAATCATTATGGGATTCGAGGTGTACCTCTCTTATGGTTTAAAGATTATTTAAAAAATCGCAAACAATATGTTTCCTTCAATGGTTGTGCATCTGATACTCTCTTAGTACAATGCGGCGTCCCCCACGGGTCAATTTTAGGGCCACTATTATTTCTTCTCTATGTCAATGACATTAATAATTCTTCCCCACTTCTGTCTTTTGTCTTATTTGCTAACGACACAAATATATTCTTTTCCCATAAAAACCTCATATCACTGATTTCTATTTTAAATCAAGAAATGAGTAATGATATTCAAAATTGGTTTAAGCCAAATAAACTTTCTACTCAAATACCAAAAACCCCAATTTGTATGTACATTAAACAGCATCCTCAAAATCTGGATACACCGATTCGAAATAACACAATTGACAATACACCATATAGAACAGAAAACTCAATACCATTTTAGGATATACAATGCATGAACTGTATCTAAATTGGAAATGAGTACAGTAACCTCCACCAACGGTAACCAAATGCGCATTTCCAAAAGAATTAGGGATCTATTTCACAAAAACGCTAAATATTTCTCCCTACAAAACTTCCAGTTTTAATTATAATAACACCTATTCATCCCCTATCATTACACTATTGGAACTCTGTTGGCTAATTCTGGTTCTACGAAATAATTCTATCTATTAACTACAGAAGAGAGCTTATCCGATACTTTGTACAGGTCCCTCCCTTACAAAAATAGTCCTTGCTGGTATCCTAATGCAATACATTATACTTAATGCTCCGTGTGAGTATAACATTATGCGAATATACTGAAATGTCCTGTGGTATACTCCTACTACGATATTTCTAATAATGTAACAAATAAAAATAAACATAGAAGTACCATAAGGAAATAACCACAAGGACAAAGAACAGTACCATAAGAATACCATACAGCCCAGTGCTGTATGGTACTTTTGCACAAAATACCATATGCTAATGGTATTGCTGTCATGGTTTGGCACAAATCCATTCGTAATGGTATTTCTGTATTGCTTTTTTGCACAAATACCATATGTATGGAATAACAACTTGCTGATATGGATATTTCTGGCCACAAAATACCCATATGCTATGAAATATTTTTATATGTATTTCTGATGGCACACAAATACAATATGTATTAGATATTGACTTATGTTTTATTTAAGCACAAATTAACCATATGTAGGTATGTCCTGTATGAAATATTTTTGGCAACAAGAACCATATGCATATGGTACTGCTGTTACTGTTTTTTTGGCACAAATAACCATATGATAAATATGCGTATGGTTTTTGGACACAAATACCAATATGTATGGTTTCCTTGGCACAAAATACCATATGATATAGCATGATTTACTTGGCACAAATAAACCCTAATTATGTTTCATAGACACAATGACTATGTATGGTATACTGAAATATTATATTCTGGCACAAATACCATATGTAGTATTCTGTATGGATTTTCTATGAGCACAAATCACCATATGATATAGGTATTAGATAGGTATGTTTTATGACTATCAAATTACATATCGTATGAGTATTCTTGCACAAAATACACCATATGATAATTAGAGTTCTATAGCACAAATACCAATATGTATGAGTATTGCTGAATATGATTTTCTAGACACAAATACCATACATGTAATGCTTATAATCCGCTATGCGGTATTCTAGTTTGCGCACAACATCACACATATGTATGTTTCGTATGTTTTATTGGCCACAAAGTACACACATGTTAAATGCGTAATAGCGCTATGGTTTTTGGCACAAATACCTATATGATGGATAATTGCGCTATGTTTTGGAACAAATAACCACTATGTAATGGTTCTTGGACACAAATACCATATGTATGGTCTGGCAAAACAAAAACCAATATTATTGGTGTTAGGTGTATGGATTCTTTGCACAAAGTAACATAGGATGTATTGCTGTATCGAGTTTGGCAACAATCCATAATGATATAGGTATTTCTGTATGTTTTTTGGACAACAAAATACATATGCTATATAATTGCTGTATGTTTTGAGACACAAATACGAATAATGAATATGGTAAAGCTGTCCATGTTTTTTTTTGCACCAAAATCACCAATATTATGGATATTTCATGTAATGGCTTCGACACTCAATCCATATGTAATGAGTATTGCCCTGTATAGGTTTTTTGCAACATTTACCAATATGAATAATGGATTCAGTATGTTAATGTTTTATTGGCACAGATACCCATATGTATGATTGCTGTTTAATTTTATTTTTTTTTTACACATAATCAATATTGTATGGATAATTCAGCTATATGGTTTTTTGCACAATAACACATGATATGGCACAAATACCACATTGTATTGGTGACCTCTGTTACACTCGTCCCACGTGTTACAATTATGTCACCGAAGTCATACCCTAACATCAGGAGCATGACGGATTCATGTTGATTGACGGCTCAGGGCGGGGGAGAGAACCAGAGACCCTGGAATAAGGGAATAATATATGACTCGGAACGGAATAAAGAGCATTCCATAATATTTGTGATAACCCAAAATTCAGAAATAGGAAGATTTATATCACATATACATTATTATGCCCACGAACTATAGACAAATTTAAGAAATATAAGGTATGAACAAATAAAACAATACCACAAAATACGACCTAAGACATGACTAGCTATAATCGATCTAAATCATTGTTATTGTTAATTTGGTTAGTGAGCGCGAAAGGACGCGAGGTAAAAATTGGACTCTATATAATAACATTAATCATTGTTTCACTAAGCTGATAATCACATACTAGAAAAATACAATTCCGAAGAGCGAGAGATAAATCTCATTCATCACGTTTATGCAATATATATAATATAGATAATATATATATATAATCATATAGTATAATATGTTAATTGTAATCCCTTTTCAATGAAATATGGTCACTTTTTATAACGATACTTGACCTTGAAAACAAAGAATATTTAAAGAAACCTTAAAAGATTTATTTCCATCACATTTGGACAAAAGTGACGGCAAAATACAAAAAATTTATCCAAATATTAGAAATAAAAACAAAATATAAAGCCTTAATGAAAATCAACCGAGGACACGTCCCCCTGCATTGACGCCAACATTTGGAGAGACACTTTATTATACACTAGATTGAAAATAAAAAGCACCCCAAACGACACACTGTGCCTCTTCGATCATATATAATATAATAAGCAACAAATATTTTTGTATTTTAAGCTTTAAAAAATCGAGGAATGGACGATCCCCCAGAAAACAACAAATCGATGGGGGGGGGACTCGATTCGTCCCCACCCCCGTCCAACCCGGATCGCCGTCAATACCTACCGTTGTAGTGAGTTTGTCACATTGATTTTTTTTCTTCTAAGATAGTTTCTTACAAGGAATTTGAATTAAGTGGCTGTTAATGACCAAGTACGACTTGATTAGACGAAATGGAAATTAAATTAGAAAGCCCAAATCGGTAATTATGATACGAACCTGAATTCGAAGAAAACATTCCAACAGGGAAATGAACCACACGGGCATAGTCAAAGTATTTTTATAGGCAGTTTTACTGCCTGAGTTTCGGTAAGTCGACTCATCATGGTATCTCCTGTAGGTACTTCGTATCGCGACTATGGTCATTAGCTCATATATGCATACAATGTTTTTGTATTGCACAAATCAGTCATTTTAAATGAAGCTTACCTCATTTAACTATAATGCTTGCCCACCATATTAACATATTTTGCTTCTTCAGGAAATATATATCACTAACACAAGATAAAACATCAAGAGCTGATACTTTTGACATTTGACATTGTTATCAAGAGAATATAGACAAATAAACTAACTGCTGACCCAAATATATCTGCTAAATAGTGGACTATATATACCAGAGTTAATGGTTACCTTGGTAATGTCCTCAAGCGCACAAGTAAACCTGTGGTAACGACGTGGGTATCATGAATTAACGGCGAGTCTGTGGATGTCGGGTCGTAGATGATTTTCTAATCCGTGTAACTGCTGCTCGCGGTATTGATGTGTAGTACTGATTGGGATAATTTGCTCATGAACGTATTTTTGCTGTATGGATCTCCTGTATGGTATTTTTTTGTGTACTTGGTGCTAAATACCATTAGAAATCACTGTGATATGTGTGGCCGAAATACCATTGAGGATAATCCTATGTATTTTGGCTGATAGGTATTGTGTGAGTAATTTGTGCCAAAGAAACCATAGGAATCCTATGGTAATTTGCTGCTATGATATGTTCAGGTATTTGTGAATGTCGGTATATCACTGTGCAACAACAAAAACCATTAGGGAATCCTATGATCTTTGGAACTGCCCTATGGTACTTAGTATAGGTATTTGTTGGGATACTTCTGTGCCAAAAAAACACTTAGAAAATCCTATTGGTATTTGGCTCGTATGGTATTTTGTATGTGTATTGTGCGAAAACCATAGAAATCCTATGGTATTTCGGCCTGTATGGTATTCTGTATGGTATCTTGTGTAGGTATTTGTAAGCAAAACATCGAAAATCCTTAGGTATTGGCTGCTAATGATACTTCTTGTATGGTTATTTTGTGTGATATTATGCTGCCAAAAACCATAGGAAATCTATGTAATTAATGGCACTGATATAGGTACCTTCATGACTATGGTATTTTGCATAAGTTGGTATTTAGTGCCAAAAACCATAGAAATCATATTCGAGTATATTGGTAAGTATATAATTGCAAAAAACCATAGGAAATCCTAACAATAGGTATTTTGGCTGAATGGTACTTCTGTATGATTGTGATACGGGTAATAATTTGTGCCAAAAAACCATAGGAAAATCCTGTGGTATTTTGTATGGTACCGTTGCGTGGTACCACACGACATTTTTGTAAGGGATTACTTGGCTCACACCGATCCCCTATTTTATAAATTAAAAATTCTAAAAATCTTCGATTTGAATACAGTCCAGGTAGCTACAATAATGTTTAAATACATTAATAGGCAACTTCCACCATCTTTTGATAACATGTTTACATTCAATAGCTCTGTCCATTCTTATCCGACTCGCATATCTGGAAATTTCCATCTTACAAACCCCAAATTGCTAATTACCCATAAATCAATTCGACACCACGGTCCAGATACATGGAATAGTTTTCCTGACAATATCAAATCCTGTTCATCTATTCAATCCCTAAAAGCGACACTGAAAAGAAGTTTCATAGAATCTTATTCATCTGATATTCATATATAGTTTAACATATACTCATGGTAAATCATTATACTGCTGTCTACTGAATTCGCACTTGCACTTGCACTGCACCCACTGGTTTAGCATTATGAGATCACGGAATTTCTTTTCCGAGGCCGCCATCCATTTCAAGCCTTACCGCTCATGATGGCGGTCTCCTGCGTTCTATTTATTATCACTCTTTGTAATGAAAATTATCACTTTTGTTATATTTTATGCATTGATTTTACAATTTACTCTGTTATCCATATTCTATGTATTATTGATGTTTATACAGATATGTATTTATATTGTATTATTTGAACGCAGAAATAAAATCAAATCAAATCAAATCAAATCATAATGCACACATAACTCCAATTTTTTACTCAAATTTTTCGGCTCGCGCTTCGCGCTCGCAGATACCAATTTAGTAGGGTATATAATACACAATCAATTCAAATTTTTACCTCAAAAATTTCATCTCACGCTTCGCGCTCGTGGATACTAAATAGGGTCTATAATGCACAATTATCTCAAAGAATAGCTAAACATTTTCGGCTCGCGCTTCGCGCTCGCTTTGCTTTTTTTCATTCAAAATGCATTTTTTGGGGGCGCATCCCCTATTCATCCTAATAAATTTCTCTTTATGCCTCTGGTCTCAGTTGCCTCCTTTTTCAGGAAAAATGCCTCTTTTCCATCTCGCATAACAACTTGGGCATAACATGCCGTTCTTCCAGGTAATTAAATGGCATAGTTTGCGCTCGCAGCGTCTGATGCAATTATAATGGGGGTAATAGGTGCCAGGTAAAAATGGCAGAGGCAAAAATGGCAGAGGTAAAAATGGCAGAGGTAAAAATGGCTGAGGCAAAAATGGCAGAGGTAAAAATGGCAGAGGTTAAAATGGCAGAGATAAAAATGCCAGAAGTAAAATGGAATGTCTTTCGCAATCCAATTGTCATAGCAAAGCCCATGCTCATAATTATGGCAAATTCCCTTTAGGAAAGGGGGTAAAACATTCATAAAGAAAACTGAGAAGGGATTTTCAAATTTAAATGCTGGACTGCCTGGAGGGTCCTTATCTTTAGAATTGACTGATTTCCATTTGTAGGATTACTATCTGCTATGAGATGTTGCTATACCAAAGTGAACGATTGTTTTATTTACATTTTTACCTTTTAACAGTACATGTTATAACAAATTATAAATAAATTACGACGTCAGTGTGGAAATACCATCTTAAAATAGGTGTGCACGTTTTTGTTTAACACACAAACAACAAAATGTCTTTAAAAAAGTCATTCTTTATCATTTTTACCTCATGAGAGAAAAAGAGAATAAAATTACCAATACGATTTTGATGTAACACGTGCAGTAATGACTATAACAATCGCCAATACTTTGATACTGCAATAGCTCATAATCAGCTAGTCCAAATGGAAGGCAGTCAATTTAAAAGTTAAGAACACCTCCAACAATGATATTTTATAATCCCTTCTTATAACTAGCTTTCTTTGTTAACTACCCCTTTTCGTATCTCACTTCGCGGAAAACATTTGAGACGGATTTGTCAACATGGTTTTGCCATTATAGCTTGTCTCCTAAGTCTCCTCTTTCTCCTTAATTTTCAGACACGTTTCTAATAGGTCCTACTCTTTATACGTGAAACAAAGGATTCCGTCGCGGAGACGTCTCCGCGGCAGAATCATTTCCGCGACGGATAAAAAGTATTAGAGACGTCTCCGATGTCGCGGAGATGTAGCAGATACATTGTTCATAAACTGTAACAAAGCAATTTCAAAAAACCATCTCAAAGTTGTATCCGCGACTCATGAAACGTTTTAAAAAGTTTTTAAAATAATTGTTGCGGAGACGTCTCTGAGACGTTTCATGAGTCGCAGAAACAACTTTGAGACGGTTCTTTGAAAGTGCTTTGTTACATTTTTTTTAACTGTCTCGGAGACGTCGTGGAGACATCTCCGCGACGTCTCCGCAACATCGGAGACGGAGACGTAATATATATATATTTTTAATCTGTCTCGAAGGCGTTTCCGAGAAGTGAGATACCACCCAAGGGAATTGGCCATGTTTTATTCATGGGATTTGCTATGACAATTTAATTGCGTAAGACCTGACATTTTACCTCTGCCATTTTTACCTCTGCCATTTTTGCCTCTGCCATTTTTGCCTCTGCCATTTTTACCTCTGCCATTTTTACCTCCGCCATTATTACCTCTGCCATTTTTACCTCTGCCATTTTTACACCGAACCGGGTAATAATCGTATCCATGGTGGCAATTTAAAATACATCTTTCAAACACAAAGTTTTATTAAATATCCCGATTTTTTTTTTTTTTTTTTTTTTTTTTGCTGGTATATATTATTATTTTGTCTTCAAAGGAGTGAAAATGAAATTGTTAAATTCCTCGTTTAGGTCACTATAGGCCTATATATCGGGGAATGTTTTTAAACTCGCGCTTCGCGCTGGTTTGCTCGCTCCGCTCGCAGAATTGTTTTTCAAAGTTGCCCCCCCCCTCTGGAAAATCCTGATCCGCGCCTGCAGCAATACTAATACATATGGTATTACCCTTACAAAAATGTCCTGTGGTATCCTATGGTATTTGAATGTCCTGTGGTATTCTATGGTATATCTGAATGTCCTGTGGTATTCCTATGGTATTCTATGGTACAATATAATACCATAGAAGTACCATAGGGAAATACCCACAGAAAAAGGGGTACCATAAGAATACCATACAGCAGTGCTGTGTTTGGCACAAATACCATATGTATGGTATTGCTGTATGGTTTTTGGCACAAATACCATATTTATGGTATTTCTGTACGTGTTTTTGGCACAAATACCATATGAATGTATTTCTGTATGTTTCTTTGGCACAAATACCATATGTATGTTCTTTATGGTTTTTTGGCAACAATACATTGTATGGTATTGCTTATGGTTTTTTGGCACAAATACCATATTGATGGTATTGCTGTATTGTTTTTTGGCACAAATACCATATGTATGTAATTTCGTGTATGGTTTTTTTGGCACATACCATATTGTATGGTATTGCTGTATGGTTTTTTGCACAAATTACCATATGTATGGTATTGCTGTATGGTTTTGGCACAAATACCATATGTATGGTTTCTGCACAGAATACCATATATGGTTTCTTTGCACAAAATACCATATGTATGGATTGCTGTATGGTTTTTTCTGCACAAATACCATATGTATGGTATTTCTGTATGTTTTTGGCACAAATACCATATGTATGGTATTGCTGTATGTTTTTTGGCACAAATACCATATGTATGTATTTTCTGTATGGTTTTTGGCACAAATACCAATGTATTGGTATTTGCTGTATGGTTTTGCACAAATACCATATGTTAGGTTTCTTGGCACAAATACCATACGTCTATGGTTTCTTGGCACAAATACCATATGTATGGTTTTTTGCACAAATACCATATGTATGGTATTGCTGTATGATTTCTGGCACAAATACCATATGTATGGTATTTCTGTATGGTTTTCTGTATGGTTTCTGTTGGCAGAATACCATATGTATTGGTATTTCTGTATCTTTTTTTTTGGCCAAGTACCATATGTATGGTATTGCTGTATGTTTTTTGGCACAAATACCATATGTATGGTATTGCTGTATGCGTTTTGGAACAAATACATATGTATTGGTTTTCTGACAAATACCATATGTATGGTATTGGTGTATGGTTTTGGCACAAATACCATATGTCATTGTATTGCTGTATGGTTTGGCACAAATACCATATGTATGGTATTTCTGTATGGTTTTTTGGCACAAATACCATATGTTATATATTGCTGTATGGTTTTTTGGCCACAAATACGATATGTATGGTATTGCTGTATGTTTTTTTTTTTGCACAAATACGATATGGTATGGTATTCTGTATGGCTTTCGACACTTAATACCATATGTATGGTATTGCTGTATGGTTTTTGGCACAAATACCATATGTATGGTATGCTGTATGGGTTTTTTTGCACAGATATCATATGTATGATATTCTGTATGGTTTTTTGGCAACAAATACCATATGTATGGTATTGCTGTTATGGTTTTTTTTTGGCACAAATACCATATGTATGGTATTGCTTTTTTTTTTTTTTTTTTTTACACATATATCATATGTATGGCATTGCTATATGTTTTTTTTGGCACAAATACCACATGTATGGCACAAATACCACATGTATTGGAGCCTCTGTTACAATCGCTCCTTGTTACAAATATGTTCCCGGTCTCCCCTACATCAGGGGCTGCGATTCATGTGATGACGGTCAGGGGTGGGGAGGGAGAACGGAGACCCGGAATGGGATTATCATAGACTCGGAACGGAAAAAGGCTTCCTAAATATTTGTATACCCAAAATTCGAAATAGAATGATTCTATTCACATAATTATTATGCAGAAACTATATGACAATTTTATGAATATAAGGTTTGACAAATTAAAACATATTCCACAAAATACGACCTAAAGACATACTAGGTTAAAATCTTAAATCATTGTATTGTTATTTGTTTGTGAGCGCGAAAGCGCGAGGGGTAAAAATTTGGCTCTAGAATAACATTAATCATGTGTATTCACTAGTGATAATCTCTACTAGAAAATACAATTCCGAAGAGGCGAGTAAAATCTCATTAATCAACGTTTTACAATATATACATATATATATATATATAGTATATATATATATTTTATATATATATATAGATATATATATATATATATGTTTGTAATCCCTTTCTGAATATGGTCACTTTTTATAACGATACTGACCTGAAAACAAAGAATTTAAAGAAACTTAAAAGTTTATTTCCATCACATTTGGCAAGTGGGCAAATACAAAATTTATCCAAATTATTTAGAAAATAAAAACCAAAATTAAAGCTTTGAAAATCAAGGGACACGTCCCCTGATTGACGCAAATTGGAGAGGAATTTACTTATACACTAGATTGGATAAATAAAAGCACCCAAGAGACATATGAAATATAGGCTAATATCCAAAATCACAATAGAATGACCTACCTCACACATTATGCCAAAGTTACAAATAAAGCGTTGTAACAAATAAAAGAATAATGAATATAGGACCTGAAGAAAGATTATTAGTTTAATTATTGTCTGGTGTTTTTGTTTGCAAGCGAAGCCGCGAGCCCAAAATTTTGCTTTATTGACCTGAACTTGGTTCATTTTACGCACACTGTTTGCCTCTTCCGTCTATTATAATTTATGTAAACATATTATTTTTGTAAGCTTAAAAAATCGAGGATGACGATCCCCAGAAACAAAAATCGATGGGGGGCGGGGGGGACTCGATCCCCCCCCCCCCCGTCCACCCGGGACGCCGTAACTAATCCGCTCTTACCCTTGTGTAGTATTGTCACAGATTTTTTTTCTTCTAAGGATAGTTTCTTACAAGAATTGATTAAGTGGTGTTTGACCAAGTCGACTTGATTAACGAAATGGGAATTAATAGACAATGGTAATTGACGACTGATTGCAAGACAACATCCAACAGGATGAAACCAACGGGCATTAGTCAAATGGATTTTATGGCAGTTTACTGCTGAAGTTTGGTAGTTTGTATGGGTATTCCTGTGTACTTCGTATGGTACTATGGTAATTAGCCATTTGGCATACAATGTTTTTGATGCACAAAGCGTATTTTGTGAAGCTTACCATTAACTAGTAATTTGGCCTGCATATTAATATTTTTTCTTTTAGGGAAATATATTTCCTAAACACAAAAGTAACATCAAGAGCGATAGTTTTGACATTTTGCACATTGTTATCAAGAGAATAGAAAATTAACTAACTGTGACCCAAAATATATTGCTAAAATAGTGCTATATGATACCAGAGTATGGTATCCTTGGGTGTCAGCGGACACAGTCTGTGGTAAGGGCACGCATAAGTCCGTGTGGTTATCCCTGAATTAACGGCGTGCTGGTGTTCCGGTCGTACGATATTCAAATCCTGTACCTCTGTGCAGCGTATTGATTGTGTACTAGATGGATAATGCTATGAAGGTATTCTTTGCTGTATGTACCTCCTGTTATCGATTTTCGTGGTACTTGTGCTAAAATACCATAGAAATCCTGTGGTATTTGTAGCGACAATACCATAGGAAATTCCTATGCGTATTTTGTGCGATGTACTACTGTATTGGTATTTGTGTGGTATTGTGCAAAAAACCATAGGAATCCTATGGTATTTTGGCTATATAGTATTTTGTGTTGGATATTTGTGCCGAAAAACCATAGGAAATCCATATAGGTTATTTTGGCTGTATGGACTTCTGCTAATGGTTATTTTGTTGTTGGTATTTGCTGCCAAAAAACCATAGAAAAATCCTATGGTATTGTGTGGTATATTGGCAAAAAAAAACATAGAAAATCCTATGATATTGGCTGTATCTGGTACTTCTGTATGGTGTTTTGTGGTATTTGTGCCAAAAAAACCATTAGGAAATCCTATGCTGTATTTTGGGCTGTTATGCGTACTCTGTATGGTACTTTGTGTGCGTATTTGTGCCAAAAACCAGTAGGAAATCCATGGTATTTGGCTGTATGGTAGTATCTGTATGGTATTTTGTGCTGGGTATTTGTGCCAAAAAACCATAGGAAAATCCTGTGGTATTTTGTATGGTACCGTTGTGTGGTACCACACGACATTTTTGTAAGGGTAGTGCCAAAAAAACATACAGCAATACCATACATATGGTATTTGTGCCAAAACAAATACTATACAGCAATACCATACATATGGAAATTTGGCGGCCGTGTCCCCTTGATTTTTGAAACTTCACATTTTATTTTCATTTTTTACCTATTTTGGATAGATTTTGTTTTTGCCCACTTGTCCAAATGTGATGGAAATAAACTTTTAAACTTCTTTAAATTCTTTGTTTTCAGGTCCGTATCGTTATAAAAAGTGACCATAATCAGAAAGGGATTACAAACATATATATATTGTAAAACGTTGATTAATGAGACTTTCACTCGTGCTTCGGAATCGTATTTTCTTTAAGGGTATTGATTATCAGGTAGTGAATACAATGATTAATGTTAATATAAAGCAAAATGTTCAGCTCGCGCTTCGCGCGCACAAACAAATAACAATATGATTTAACAATTTAACTTTGTCTTCAGGTCGATATAATGTATTTGTGGAATATGTTTTATTTGTTCTAACCTTATATTCATAAAATTGTCATTAGTTTCTGCATAATATGTGAAAAAGATCATTCTATTTCGAATTTGGGGTAAACAAATATTTAGGACACCTTATTCCGTTCGATTCTATAATAATTCCCATTCCGGGGTTTCCGTTCTTTCCCCCGCCCCCCCCGACCGTCACGACATGAATCGACGCCCCTGACGGGGGAGGGGAGGAACACCCCAAGGGACAATTGTAATCACGGGGCGGATTGTAACAGAGGCTCCCCATCATGATGCCAGAACAGTTTCAAACTGAACCTATGTAAAAAAAAAAAAAAAAAAAAAAAATGAAATAAAAAATAAAATAAAAAATATATAAAAAACATGGCATTCTTCATCCGCTCCACAGTGACGTTTGAGGTGAAATCAGCATTCGACAGTTCATAAAGCTTCTTACTACTGCCTCAGTACTACTCTATGGACTGCTGTATGGTCCTGCAGTGTGGTGCTCTACTGGCTTATGGACTGCTGTTATGGTACTGCTGATCGTACTCTGTGTTGGTATATCACGGTAACTGGCTGTAGTGGTGATTAACAGGAAAATAAAATCTGACATGGCTGTGCATTTTCATTTATTGAGAAATTAGCCTGTTACTTTTGATAAAGTTCAACAACGAATGCCTGACAGCTACATACAATTGTATGTTGCATGGTACTTGATGGTACTGCGTATTGGTACTACTGATTGTACTGCTCAGGATGAGACTGCTAGTATGTGCTGTATGTATGTACTGCATGTATGTACTACTAGCAGTTGTGCTGCCTGGTATGGTACTGCGCATGGACTGCTGTTGGTAACTATTGTCTGGTCTGCCATAATCTTTCGGACTGCTGTATACGGTACTTTGGCACAAATACCACATGCTATGGTATTTTTGGCACTAACTCACTAGCCAATACCAGTACATGTAGGGTATTTGTGCCGACAAAACACTTACAGCAATTACCATACATATGTTATTTGTGTCAAGCCAGCCTTTCCTAACCAGCGAGAAGAACACCTAGGACTGCACC
>CALNVZ010001696.1:63241-98786 GCA_940671915.1 Paracentrotus lividus
ACTCGTAGGATGAAAGTGTCGTATGCTGTTATTATCTGTATGGTACTTACTGCTATGTACTGCTGATAATGACTAGTGATCATGGTACTGCCACGTGTACTGATGCGTGACGGTACGCTGTATGGATCTCTTTGGCTATGATGGTATGTACTGCTGTTGTATACTGTATGTACTGCCGTGGACTGATGTTATTACTGCTGTATCGGTACTGCTGTATGTACTACTTTATGGTCTGCTGTATGTACTAGTGCTATTCCTCGCTGCTTTATTCGGTGTACTTGCCAGTATATGTGTAGGTACTCTGTCATATACTACTGTATGGTACTCTTGTATGTACTGCTGATGTTTTGCTATGGTATACTTATCTACTGCCGTTCGGTCTGACGTAGGTACTGCCTGTATGTACTGCTGTATGAATACTTATTACTCCTGACTGATGTTGTACTGCTGTAATGGTACGCCTGTATGATACTGATGGTACTGGTTTATTACTTTGTTTGTGGTGTAATGCTGTACCGTACTCTGTAAGTCACCACTACAAAAACATACAGCAATACCCATACATATGTATTTGTGCTAAAAAAAAAACATAGCAAACATACATATGTATTGTGCCAAAAAAACCACATCGCTACCATAATATGGTAGTGTGCCGAAACCATACAGCAATACCATACATATGATTTGTGCCAAAAACCATACGCAAATAACTACATATGTTATGTCTGCCAAAAACCAACAGCAATACCTACATATACGGTATTTGTGCAAACCATACAGCAATACATACATATGGATGCCAAGAACATACCATATGGATCTTGCAAGAAAACCTACCATTTATTTGTGACCAAGACCATAATATGGCTATTTGTGCAAGAAACCACATACATTGTATTTGTTCCAAAAACCTACAGCATACACATACATGTGATATTTCTGCCAAAACCATAACAGCAATACCATACATTTGTATTTCTGCCCAAAAAAAAAATACAAAATACCCAATAACATATGATGGGCCAGCAACCATACAGCAATACTTTGCATAGTTTTGTTGCTCAAAAACCTACAGAAATACATACATTATGTATTGTTTTTTTTTTTTTTTTTTTTTATGCAACAAAACATACAGAAAATACATAACATATTATTTTGCAAAAACCATACAGAAATACCACTACATATTGTATTTGTGCCAAAATACCACCAGCACTGCTCTATGGTATTTATATGGTACCCTTCCCTGTGTGTATTTCCCTATTGGTACTTCTATGGTATTTGATCTGTACATAGAAATATGTACGAATACCACATGACATCGTAAAATACCCATATGATACCACATGAATCATAAATCCATAGGAACACAGGACATTCTTTTAAGGACTGCTGTATCGTACTCGGATATGGTTACTCTTTGTAGTATAGTACATATTATACTGCTATGGTACTTACACTGCATGTACGCTGTATGGGTTACTGCTTTACTGCTATTTGGCACAAAACACATGTTGCTTTAATGTGTACTGCTGTATTATATTTTATTTTTACGATACATGCTGCATGTTGTGGTGCTCTATCATGTATATTGTTGTCCTCACTACTGTGTTGGTTACTTCTGTGTCGGTACTGCTGTATTACTATTCTGTTGGACTGCTATAATGTGCGCTGTTCGGTACTCCCTTACAAAAATTCTGTGTTATTTCTATCGTATTTCTGGAATGTCCGTGATTCTATCGTATTCTAGAAGTCCTTGGCTATTCCTATAGGATTTCGATCGTATCATCAAATACATAGCAGAACCCATAGATCATACACACATACGAAAAGTACCATACAGAATACCACTACACCAGTGCTTGTATTTGCACAAAATACCGATATGGATATTATTGCTGTAGTTTTGCACAATCCATATTTATGTTTTGCATGTTGTTTCTCTTGCAACATTACTATGTTTATTCGCTGTATGTTTTTTGCAAAATACCATATATATATGTATGCTGGTATGTTTTTTTTTTTTGCACAAATACCAAGTATGTATAGTAATTTCTGTATTTTTTTTGGCACCAAATACACTAGTAAGGTTCTGCTGTCGTATGTTTACTTTGCACACAATCTATATGTATGGTTTTTGATGATGGGGGTTTTTTGCACAACTACCATATGTATGTATATGCTGTATGTTTTCTGCACGAATACCACAATGTATGTATTCTGTAGTTTTTGGCACAAATACCATATGTTTACTTGCTGTTATGTTTTTGGCACAAATACCATTATAGTATTGCTGTATGTTTTTGCACACAATACATTATGTAGGGTATTGCTTATGTTTTTTGGGGCCACACCATATGGGCATGTATGCTGTATGGTTTTTTTGCACACCAATACATATGTTGTATTGCTGTCTATGTTTTTTAGGGGCGCACAATACCAATAATTGCTATGGTATTTCTGTATATTTTCTGGCACACATAACCATATGTATGGTATTGCTGTATGTTTTTTTTCGCACAAATAACCATATGTCAGCATTGCTGTATGTTTTTTGGCACAAATACCATTATGTATGAGTTCTCTATTGTTTTTTTTTTTGGCACAAACTCCCATATGGACATGTATTGCTGTATGTTTTTTGCACAATACCATATGTATGGTATGCGTATGTTTTTTATTTTTTGGGTGGCGCAAATACCATATGTATGTATTTCTGTTGTTTTTTGGCACACATACCATATTTAGATTTCATGTATGTGTTTTTTTGCACATGACATTGCTCATTGCTAGTATGATTTTTATTTGGCCGACAAATACGATATGTATGTATTCCTGTATGTTTTTTTGGCACAACAAATACCATTATGTATGTATTCTGCTATTTTCGCCTGCACAATCAAATGTCATGTATTTGATGTTTTTATTGCACCAAACGATATGTATGTATTGCTGTATGTATTGCACAAATACCATATGTATATGATATTGCTGTATAGTTCTTTGGCACACATACCTATGTATGTTATTCTGTATGTTTTTTTGGCACAATCACCGATATGTATGTATTGCATGTATTGTTTTTGCACAACCATGTGTATGGTATTCTGTTATGTTTTTTGCTGTTGTACACATTCCCCCAATGTAATTATTGCTGTATGCTTTTTTTGAAAAAACCAATATGCTATGTTTGCTATTTTTTTGCACATACCATATGCATTGTATTGCTGTATGTGTTTTTTTCACAAATACGCATATGTATGTATTGCTGTATGTTTTCTTTTTTTTTTTTACAATACTAATATGTATGGTATTGCTTATTTTTGTGGCACAAATACCAATCTATGGCACAATACCACATGTAAAAGTTCATGAACCGTTAAATTTGTTACATAAAACGTCACGAGGAGCGACGAAATGCAACTTTTTTTTATTATTATTATTTTTTATTATATTATTACTTTTTTTTTTTTTTTTTTTTTACATAGTTAGTTTAAAGGATGTTTTGCTAGGATGGAGCCTCTTTACAATCCCCCGTGTTACAATATATTGTCCCACTACATTACAGGACGGCGCGATTTTATGTGATGACGGTCAGGTGGGGGGGAACGAGAAAATTCACAATTTAGAAGATCCTACCCGCCATTATGCCAAATTACAAATAAAACGATTTGTACAAATAAAAGAATAAATGAACATAGTACTGAAGAAAGATTTTATAGATTTTATTGTCTGGGTTTTTGTTGCAAGCGACGCGACCGAAATTTTGTTTTAATACACTAACTTCTACATTTTACGCACCACTGTGCCTCTTCGTCAACTATTTAAATGTACATATATTTCTACTTAAGCTTTAAACGGGGTGCGACGAATCCCCGGAAAACAAAAATCGCATGCGGGGAATCCGATCGTCCACCGTACAATATACTACTGTAGTTAGTATTGTCACAGATATTTTTTATCTAAGGATAGTTCTACAGGAATGACTAATTTAGTGATTGACCTAGTGACCTGATTAGACAAATGGAATTAATAACCAATTATTAATTGACCAACTATTGAAATACAAACATCGCAACAGGAGAAACCATACGGCATTAGTCAAAGTGGTTCTTGGCAGTTTACTCTGAAGTTGGTAGTCGTATGTATTTCCTGTGTACTTTTTGTGCTACTATCGTAATGAGCTCATTTTCATACAAGTTTTGTATGCACAAATCAGCAATTTTTGTTTGAAGCTTTCAATCAACTTATAATTGCCTGATATTAATATTTTTTCTATTTAGGAATATATTTCCTAAACCCAAAGTAACATCAAAAAGCGATAGTCTTGACTTGCATTATTATCAAGAAATATAGATAAATAACTAAATGTTACCCAAAATATTTTGCAAATGCTTAATATACAGGTATGGTATCTTGGGTGTTTGCGGAGTCCTGTGTAACGGCTGTGCATATCTGAAATTAACGGCGTGTGTGTCCGTCGCAACGTATGTCATATCCTGTAAGGTGTGCAAGTATTGATGTTTTACTATTGAGAAATTGACTATTAAATTTTTGCCTATGATACACTTTGTTATTTTTTGTGTTATTGTCTAAATACATAGAAATCTGTGTATTGTGCCAAAACCATAGAGAATCTGAATGTAAATTTGTGCCAAAAAACCATAGGACAATCCTATGTATTTTGCGATATGGTACTTCTGTATGGTATTGTGCCAAAAAACCATAGGAAATCCTATGTTTATTTCTGTTATATGATATTCTGTATGGTATTTTGTTGTATTGCTTGCAAAAAACCATAGGACAATCCTATGGTATTTGGCGCTCGTATGTATTTTGTTGTATTTGTGCCAAAAACCATAGGAAATATCCTATGTATTTGATGTATGATACTCCGTATGGCTTGTGTGTATTGTGTTGTATTGTGCCAAAAAAAACCATAGGAAAATCGCAAGGTATTTTATATGGTACGTAGTGTGGTAACACAAGATTTTCTGTATAAGGGCCCCTTTACATAAAATGTGCCGTTGTATTCTTATGGAGATTTTGAATTCCTGTGTATCATATGTCATTTCTTAAGTCCTGTGTTTCCTTGGTATTATGGTACAATCAATACCATAGAAGTGTACCAGATAATTACCACACCGGAATAAGGGTGCCATAAGAATACCATATCAGCAGGCTTAGGTCATTTGCACAATACCTATGTATGTATTTCTGTATGGTTTTTGGCTCAAATACCATGTATGGTTTCTGGATGGTTATTTTGCATCCAAATACCATATATGGTATTCGTAGGTTTTTGGCACAAATACCATATGTATGGTATTCTGTATGGACTTTTTGCACAAATACCATATTTATGATTCTGTATGGTTTTTCACAATACCATATGTATGGTAATTGCTGCTATGTTTTTTGCCAAATACCATATGTATTATTCCTGTATGTTTTTTCACAAATACCATATGTCATGTACTTCGCGGTATGGTTTTTGCACAAATACCATATGCTATGATTGCGTATGGTTTTGGCACATTACCATATGTTATGGTATTTCTGTATGGTTATTTGCACAATACCAATATGTATGGTTTATTGCTGTATGGTTATTTAGCACAAATACCAAATGATGGTATTGCTGTACTGTTTTTTTTGTGAAAACCATATGTTTGGTATTCTGTATGTTTTCTGCCACTAGCATATTTGTATTGATGTATTTTTTTTTTGCACACAACCATTATGTAACGTATTCTTTGTTTTTTGCACACAATACCCTAGTATGGTATGCTGTATGTTTTTTTTGCACACAAATACCATATGCTATGTATTCTTCTGTATGGTTTTTGAAGTACATATTATGTATTGCGTAAGTTTTTGGCACAGATACCATATGTATGTATTGCTGTATTTTTGCACCAATAAAAACCAAAGTTCTATGTTTGCTGTATGTTTTTTTTTGGACAAATACACTAGGTTATGTATTGCGTATGTTTTTTTATCACAAATACCAAATGATAGTATTGCCTGTATGTTTTTTTGGAAAAAAACCTATGATGGTTTTTCTTATGGTTTTCTGCACATTACCACATGTATGTATTGATTGTATGTTTTTTTTTTGCACATACCATATGTAATGGTATTGCTGTATGGTTTTGGCACAATCCATGTATGGTATTCTGTTATTGTTTTTTGCACCAAATACCTTGTATGTATTTCTGTTAGTTTTCTGGACGCCCATATTATGTATTCTGTAGGTTTTTGGCACAATACCATATGTATTTATTTCGTATGTTTTTGGCCAGAATACCCATAGAATGTATGTATTCTGTATGTTTTTTGGCACAATCCATAATGTATGTATTCTGTAGTTTTTTGCACGAATACCCTTCATGTATGGTATTTCTGTTATGCGCTTTTTGACAAAAACATATGATATGTATGCTGTATGTTTTTGCACACAATACATTGTATTTTCTGTATGGCTTTTTGGCACAAATACCCATATGTATGTATTGTGTATGTTTTTTATGTCACAAATTACAAATGGATGTATGCTGTATCGTTTTTTTTGAAACCATATGTATGGATTCTGTATGTTTCTCAACATACCATATGTATTATTTGATTATGTTTTTATTGGCACAAAACCATAGTAAGGTATTGCCGTATGGTTTTTTGCACCAAATACCCTAATGTTGGTATGCTGTATGTTTTTTGGCACAATCACTTGTATGGTATTTCTTATTGTTTTTGCACAAATAACATATGTATGTATCTTGCTGTTGTTATTTGCACAAATCACCATATGTATGGTATATTGCTGTTGTTTTTTGTGCACATACTACCATATGATATGGTATTGCTGATATGTTTTTTTTGTCACAATACCAATGGATCTGTATGGCTGTATGTTTTTTTTTGGAAAACCATAGTATAGGTATTCTGTTATGGTTTTCGGCACACATACCAATCTTATGTATTGATGTATGATTTTTTTTGGCAACAATACGATATGTAAGTATGCGATGGTTTTTTGCACAAAACCCTATGTATGGTATTGCTGTATTTTGGCACAAAACCCTATGTATGTATTCTATGGTTTCTGGCACACATACCCATATGTCATGGTTTTCTGTATGTTTTCTGGCACAGAATACCATCGTTTGATTCCTTATGTTTCTGCACAAAATACCATACTGTATGGTATTTCTGTAATGTTTTGGCACAAATACCATTCATGTATGGTTATTCTGTATTGATTTTTTTGGCTACACATACCATAATGTATGTTTAGTGCTATAGGGTTTTGGCAACAAATCACCATTATGTATGGTATTCCTGTAGGGTTTTTGCACATAATTACCATCAATGTATGTATTCTTATGGTCTTTTGGCACATATCCATATGTATGGTATTGCTGTTATCGTTTTTTTTGGCCACAAAACATATGCTCTATTGCTGTATGGTTTTTTCACATAATACCATAGTATGTATTCTGTATGTTTTTTGCACAAAACCATATGTATGGTATTGCTGTATGTTTTTGCACAAATACCATATGTATGTTTTCTTTATGGTTTTTTGCACAAATACCTTATTATGTTATTGTGTATGGTTTTTATCACAAATACCAAATCGGATGTATTGCGTTTTTTTTTTTGAAAACCATAGTATGTATTTCTTCTATGTTTCTGGCACTACATACCATATGTATGGTATTAGTATGTTTTTTTTTGCACAAATTACCATAATGTCAAGTATTGCTGTATGGTTTTTTGCCACAAATACTATGATATTGTATATGCTGTTGTTTTTTGGCACAATACCATATGTATTATCTCTGTATGGTTTTCTGCACACATAACCATTATGGATTGATTGTCTAAGTTTGGCACAATACACATAGTATGTTTGCTGTCATGGTTTGTTGCACACAATACCATAGTATGGTTTTGCTGATGGTTTTTTGCACAGAATACCACATGTATGGTATTGCTGTATGGTTATTTGTCAACAATACCAAATGGAATGGTATTGGCTGTATAGTTTTTTTTTGGAAAACCATATGATTATGTATTTGTGTTTTTTCTGCACACATACCATCATGTATATTGATGTAGCTTTTTTTTTGACAAATACCAATGAGATTTGCTTATGGTTCTTGGCACAAATACCCTATGATATGTTATTGCTGTATTGTTTTTTTGCACAACTACCATATGTATGGTTAATTTCTGTATGTCTTCTGGCCACACATTACCATATGTATTGTATTGCTTAGTTTTGGCCGACAAATACCATATTATCGTATTTGTATGTTTTTGTTGGCACAAATACAAATGTAGTATTTCTGATGTTTTTTGGCACAAAATACCCATATGTATGTATGTGTATTTTTTTTTGCACAACATACATATGTATGATATTTGTATGTTTTTGTCCAACATACCAAATTTTGTATTCTGTTAAAGTTTTCTGCACAATACATATGTATGGTATTTCTGATATGTTGTTGCACACAATACCACTTATGTATGTATTTCTTTTATTGTTTTTTGCCCAAATAACATATGTATGGATCGTATGATTTTTTGGCACAAATACCATATTGTATGTATTGTGTATGTTTTTTGCACAATACCATATGTTATGGATTGTGATGGTTTTTTGTACAGAATACAAATGGGATGGTATGCTGATTTTTTGTTTGGAAAAAACACATATGTTGTATTTGTGTATGAGTTTTCTGCACACATACATAGTATGTTATTGAGTGTATGTTTTTTTGGCACATACCATATGTAAGTATTGCTGTATTGTTTTTGGCACATACCCTATTATATGTATTGCTGATGTTTTTTTGGCACAATACTATGTATGTATTCTTTATGGTTTTCCTGGCACACATACATATGTATTGTATGCTTAATGGGTTTTTGGCACAAATACATAATGTATTTATTGCTGTATGTTTTTTTCGCCACAAATCCAAATGGATGTATTGCTTATGTTTTTTTTTTTTCACATATACCATATGTATCGTTTTGCTGTAATGTTTTTGGAACAAAAATCCATAATTAGCATGTTTTTTTTTAGCACAAATACCATATGTATGGTATTGCTGTATGTTTTTTTGCACAAATACCATATGTATGGTTTTCTGTAATGTTTTTTTGCACAAAAAGCCATTATGTATTGTATACTGTATGGTTTTTTTGTCACAAACCAAATGTGGTATTGCGTCTGTTTTTTGGAAAAAACCATATGTATGTATTCTGTATGGTTTCTGCACATACCAATATGTAGAGTACTTGATGTATGTTTTTTTGGCAAAATCATAATGTAGTATTGCTGTTATGGTTTTTTCACAATACCCTATTATGTATGCTGTTGTATTTTTGCACAAATACATATGTATGGTATTTTGTATGGTTTCTGGCACACTACCTATGTTTGTATGCTGTTTACGTTTTCGCATAAATACCATAGTATGTATTTCGTATTTTTTTGGCCACAAATACATTATGTATGTATTTCTGTAGTTTTTTGCACAACATATGATGATGCTTATGGTTTTTTGGCACCGAATACCACTTGTATGTATTCTGTATGTTTTTGAGCAACCAATACTATGTATGTATTGCTGTATGGTTTTGGCACAAATACCATATGTTATGGTATTGCGTATGGTTTTTTCCAAATCACCATATGTATGGTATTCTGTATGTTTTTTTTTGTAACAATACCAAATGGATGGTATTGCTGTAATGTTTTTTTGGGGAAACAAGTATGGTATTCTTTTATGGTTTTCTGCAACATCTATATGTATGTATTGATGTATTTTTTTTTTGGACAAATACCATATTAAGGTATTGCTGTATGTTTTGGCACAATACCTATATATGGTTATTCTGTATGTTTTGGCACGAAATCACTGTTATGTATTTCTGATATGTTTTTTGGCACAAATAACAATTGTTATGTAGTGCTTATGGTTTTTTGGCACATAATACCATATTATGTTGCTGTATGTTTTTGCACAATACCATATGTTATGGTATGTTTATTTACTGTTGTTTTTTTTGTCACAAATCAATGGCATGTAATTCCTGTATGTTTTTTTGGAAAAGAAACATATGTACTGTATTTCGTTATGGTTTCTGGCACACTACCATATGTATGGATTATGTATGTTTTTTTTCACAAATACAATATTAAGTATTGCTGTATGTTTTTTGGCCAAACCTATGTATGGTATTGCTGTATGTTTTTTTCGCAAAATACCATATGTTATGTATTTCTGTATGGTTTTCTGTCACCATACCTATGTTTTGATTCTGTAAGGCTTTTGGAAAATACAATATGTTATGTTATTTCGTATGGTTCTGCACAAAATTACCATAGTATGGTATTCTATGATGTTTTTTTTTGCACAAATACCATATGTATGTTTTGCTGTATGTTTTCTTGCACATACAATGTTTGGCATTGCTATTTTTCTTGCACAATACCTAGTATGTATTCTGTTGTTTTTCGACAGATACCATATGTATGGTTCTCTGTTGGTTTTTTGACAAATACCTTGTATGTTTAGCTGTTGTATGGTTTTTGGCATCAAATACCTATGTTTATTATGTAGGTTTGGCACAATCCATATGTTATGGTATCTGTATGGCTTTGGACAATACATTGTAGGTATGCTGTATCGTTTTTGGCACAAAACATATGTAATATTGCGTATGTGGTTTTTTGTCACAAATCATATGTATGGTTTGCTTGTTTTTGGCACAAATCTAGTTATGGTATGCTGTTATGGTTTTTGCACAAAATCCATATTTATTGTATTCTGTATGGTTATTTGCACAAATTACATATGTATGGATTGCTGTATTTGTCTTTTTATGTCAATACCAAATGATATATTGCGTATTTTTTTGGAAAAACCATGTATGCTAATTGTATGGTTTCTGCACACATACATATGTATGGTTTGATGTATGTTTTTTGCACAAATCTTATTTAAGGTATTCGTATGGCTTTTGCACAAATACCCTATGTTGTATTGCTGTATGTTTTTGCAAAATACCATAATGTTGATTTCGTTATGTTTGGCAGCACATACATATTTGTATTGCTGTTAAGGTTTTGGGCACATACCTATAGTATGTATTTGCTTGTATAGTTTGTGGCACAATACCAATGTTGGTTTCTTATGTTTTTTGCACAATCCACATGTATGTCATTGCTGTATGTTATTGTCACAATACCAAATGATAGGATTGCTGTATTGTTTTTTTGTTTTTTTGGGAAAACAATGATATATTTGTATGGTTTTCTGGACACATACTATGTTGGTATTGATGTAAATTGTTTTTTTTGGACAAATACATATGTAAGATATTGTGTATGGTATTTTTTGAAATCATCTTTTATTGCTGTATGGTTTTTGGCACACATACCATATGTATGGTATTTCTGTATGTTTTTTTGGCACAAATACCATATGTATGGTATTGCTGTATGTTTTTGTTGGCACAAATACCATATGTATGGTATTGCTGTATGTTTTTTGTTTTTGTTTACACATTTCCCATATGTATGGTATTGCTGTATGTCTTTTTTTGGAACAAATACCATATGTATGGTATTGCTGTATGTTTTTTTTGCACAAATACCATATGTATGGTATTGCTGTATGGTTTTTTTTTTTTTACACATATACCATATGTATGGTATTGCTGTATTGTTTTTGTGGCACAAATACCACATGTATGGCACAAATACCACATGTAGAAAAAGTTCCATGAACCGTTAAATTTTGCTTACACTAAAACGTCACGAGGAGCGACGAAATGCACTTTTTTTATTATTATTATTTTTTATTATTATTATTACTTTTTTTTTTTTTTTTTTTTTACATAGGTAAGTTTAAAGCATGTTTTCTGCTAGGGATGGGAGCCTCTGTTACAATCGCCCGTGTTACAATTATTGTCTCCCCGACCATCAGGGGCGGCGATTTCATGTGATGACGGTCAGGGGTGGGGGGGGGGGGGAGAACGGAGAAAATTCACAATAGAATGACCTACCCGCACATTATGCCAAAGTTACAAATAAGCGTTGTAACAAATAAAAGAATAAATGAACATAGGGACCTGAAGAAAGATTATTAGTTTAATTATTGTCTGGTGTTTTTGTTTGCAAGCGAAGCGCGAGCCGAAATTTTTGCTTTTAATGACTGAACTTGGTACATTTTACGCACACTGTGCCTCTTCGTCTAATATATGTACATATATTTTACTTAAGCTTTAAAAATCGAGGGTGGACGATTCCCCGAAAACAAAAATCGGATGGGGGGGGGGGAACTCGATCGTCCCCCGTCCAATAATTACCTACTGTTGTGTAGTATTGTCACAGGATATTTTTTTTTCTAAGGGATAAGTTTCTTACAGGAATTGACTAAGTGGTGTTTGAACCTAGTGGACTTGATTAGACGAAATGGGAATTAATTAGACCAAATGGTAATTGACGAAACTGATTGAAGACAAACATCCAACAGGGATGAAACCAACGGGCATAGTCAAAGTGGATTCATGGCAGTTTACTGCTGAAGTTTTGGTAGTCGTTTGGTATTCCTGTGGTACTTTATGTGGTACTATGGTAATTAGCTCATTTGCATACAATGTTTTTGTATGCACAAATCAGTATTTTTGTGAAGTTACCTCATTAACTAGTAATTGCCTGCATATTTAATATTTTTTTTCTTTTAGGGAAATATATTTCCTAAACACAAAGTAACATCAAGAGCAATAGTTTTGACATTTGCATTATTATTCAAGAATATAGAAATAAACTAACTGTGACCCAAATATTTTTGCTAAATAGTGGTATATTATACCAGTGTATGGTATCCTTGGGTGTCTAGCGGCAGTCCTGTGGTACGGCGTGTGGCATCTCTGAATTAACGACGTGTGGTGTTCCGGTCGCAACGGTATGGTCATAATCCTGGTAAGTGTGTGCGGTATTGATGTGTGGTACTAGTTTGGATAATGCTATTAAGTATTTTGCTGAATGGTACACCTGTATGGTATTTTTTGTGGTACTTGTGCTAAAATACCATAGGAAATCCTGTGGTATTTGTGAACCAAAAACCATAGGGAAATCTTGGCTTGTATTTTGGGTATTTGTGCCAAAAACCATAGGAAAATCCTATTAATCTTTTGGCGTATTGGTATTTTGTGGGGTATTTGTGCCAAAAAACCATAGGAAATCCTATGGTATTTTGGCTGTATGGTACTTCTGTATGGTATTTTGTATGGTATTAATTGTGCCAAAAAACCATAGGAAATCCTATTGTATTTTGGCTGTATGGTACTTCTGTATGGTATTTTGTGTGGTATTTGTGCCAAAAAACTGTAGGAAATCCTATGGTATTTTGGCTGTATGGTACTTCTGTATGGTATTCTGTGTGGTATTTGTGCCAAAAAACCACAGGAAATCCTATGGTATTTTGGCTGTATGGTATTTTGTGTTGTATTTGTGCCAAAAAACCACAGTAAATCCTATGGTATTTGGCTGTATGGTACTGCTGTATGGTATTTTTTGTGGTATTTGTGCCAAAAAAACATAGGAAATCCTATGGTATTTTGGCTGTATGATACTGCTGTATGGTATTTTGTGTGGTATTTGTGCCAAAAAAACCATAGGAAAATCCTGTGGTATTTTGTATGGCACGGTTGTGTGGTACCACACGATATTTTTGTAAGGGACTACTGCTCGGTAATGCTGTATGGTACTGCTCTGTTGTTCTGCTGTGTAGTACTGCTGTATGGTACTTCTGTGTGGTACTGCTGTATGGTACTGCTGTATGATACTGCTGTATGGTACTGTTGTATGGTACTGCTGCATGATACTACAGTATGGTGCTGTATGGTACTGCAGTGTGGTACTGCTGTATGGTATTGTTGTATGGTACTGATGTATAGTACTGCTGTATAGTACTGCAGTGTGGTAGTGCTGTCTGGTACTCCTGTATGGTACTGCTGTATGGTACTGCTGTGTGGTAGTAACTGGTGTGGTACTAACAGGAAAATAATATCTGACATGCCTGTAATTTTCATTTATTGAGAAATTAGGCCTGTATTTTGCTAAAGTTTCAACAATGAATATCTAAAACTACATACTACTATATGATACTGCTGTGTGGTACTGCTGTATGGTAGAGCTGTATGGTAGAGCTGTATGGTACTGCTGTTTGGTAGTACTGTATTGTACTGCTGTATGGTACTTATTACTGTATGGTACTGCTGTGTGGTACTGCTTTATGGTATTTTGGCACAAATACCACATGTATGGTTTTGTGTGGTACTGCTGTATGTTTTTTTTTTTACGGTACTGCTGTGTGGTGCTCCTGTATGGTATATTGTTGTACGGTACTGCTGTGTGGTTACTGCTGTATGGTACTGCTGTATGGTACTGCTATATGGTACTGCTGTATGGTACTGCTATATGGTACTACTGTTCGGTAATGCTGTATGGTACTGATGTGTGGTTCTCCTGTGTAGTACTGCTGTATGGTACTTCTGTGTGGTACTGCTGTATGGTACTGCTATCTGGTACTACTGTCTGGTACTGCTATCTGGTACTGCTGTATGGTTCTTTGGCACAAATACCACATGTATGGTATTTTGGCACTAATCACAGCAATAACATACATGTGGCATTTGTGCCAAAAAACATACAGCAATATCATACATATGGTATTTGTGCCAAAATACCATACAGCATTACCATACATATGGTATTTGTTACAAATACCACAGCACTGCTGTATGGTATTCTTATGGTACCGTTTTTCTGTGTGGTATTTCTTTATGGTACTTCTATGGTATTTTATTGTACCATAGAAATACCATAGGAATACCACAGGACATTCAGAAAACCACAGGACATTTAGAAATGCCATAGGAATACCAAAAGACATTTTTGTAAGGGATATTTAGCTTTAAAAACAAAATTTTTTCAAACATGGATTTAGTCCCTTTTGGAATGAAGGTCTTCATATTATTTGTATCTATTCATCTCTGGGATAACGGATTAAATGATTAAAAATAAGGAATTAATTATTTTGTATGTCTTGCATTTTGTTGATATTAAAACAGTTTTGTCCATAATATCATGCATGTGTAAGCAGACAATATCGTATCATAACTTAAATGTATATCATAACTTGTTTATGTTTCATCAGATTTTGACAAAATTTTCAGCGTCATGCTTCTTGTATTTTACTCCATTTCTCAAATCATCTTAATTTCAGTCTAGAGCCCCTATTTAACTTACCAGATTCTTCCGAACCAGGGGTATTTGATGAAACTTGCACATAACCTTTCTTTGTAACAGTAGATATTTTTCTGGACGCATTCTCCATTATCTCGGATGAGGTCCCTTTTTGGGGAGATTCGAGGAAAGCTGAAAATTAAATTTAGAGTAGAAAGGATAACATGGTTGTGAGTGAGCGAATGTGAGTGTGTGTGTGTTAGTGCGTGTGTGCAGAAATCATCAATACTAGCACTATTGAATATCAAGTGCAACCACATTGATGCGCATATGTTGGAAAAACATTAAACATTAGTTTCAACATCGAATTCGTTTGATATAAATAAATATGGTTACATATGCAGCTTACTTACTATGCTTAATATTGTTCATCTTCGGCAGATAATGACTGTTATTTGTAAAGTCTAGAAGGGAATATAAAAAAGAATACTCTAGATATTCTTGGTTTTCTTAACCTTAAAACTTGAATCAGGGTGGAAAAAATAACCCTCCCCCTTAAACAAGGATATACTTTCAAAATTATTGAAAATATAATTAATGTGATAAGTGTGAAGGGTAGGGGGTGTAATCGGATACCGGATATCCAGATTTTTATATGTTTTTTTTTTATTATTATTTTTCATTTTGTAAAGCATTTTGAAATAGACAACCAGTTTGTTTAGTTGGATGTCTACGTCTGTGTGCACCCTAGACTAATTGAGAAAAATCGATAATACATTTAACCGATTTTGATTAAAGTACTCCAAAGAAGAAATATTTCTACCAAAAACAGTGAACACAATGTGAATTACCTCCATGCTCACTCGAGATAGGAGCTCCTTTCGATCCTGAACTATCTTCCGCATCTAATTTCAATTAAAAAATATGTATGCTCATTTTATTACATCGTATTATCATTTCAATTTCGACCATTCAACCAAAGAAATATTTTTGCTATAAATAATTCAAATTTTGGTATTTTATTCCTTACCCGTTATATTTTATATACATTTCAAGTTTTGAGATATACACGACAGCTAGAAATTAAGTAAACAGTTTTTCAAAAGAGTAAATTTTGATAAATAAACAAAATGTACAGTATTTACATTTTTTTTTTTCAAGCGTAGAAGAAAAAAAAACACAACAAGGCTATAAACATATACTTTTTTTGTCGCGAAGACGTCTTCGCAAAGGAGATACCACCCTAAGCTTGATATTTCTAACACTTGTTTTGACATTATGCAATAGTGTAACGGAGCAAAGATCATAATACGATCCACTCTTAAAATAATTCATTTCTAAAAATTATTAATATCTTCTTATTACTGATCACAAGTTTGATCAATAAAAGAAGATATCGAACAAATCATTCACGATTTTATTTTCATTGTCATAAGCTTGCATAGCCACTCATAAAACGTGATCAGAGAAATTATAAATAGGCCCTACATTCGTAATGCGCAAATAATTGTTAAAACATTGTGGAGGATTATCTCTTTCATGTATATACTTATTCAAAGAATATAAACAAAATACATAAACCAAACAAGAATAATTTAGTTTATTAGAAAACCTAAACGGGTAGACCGACTAGCTTTAAAGGAAAGCTTTAAAGCCCAGACTGATTAGCTTTAAAGCTAGTCGGTCACGGCAGACTAGCTTTCCTTCAACACAACCCGGTTATTACGGACTAGCTTTAAAAGTCGTCCGTCTCTACGGACTAGCTTGAAAGCTAGTCCGTCGAGTTAGTCCGTCAAGGCGGACTAGTTTTAATGCTCGTCGGTCACGACGGACTAGCTTTCCAGAAAGCTAGTTGGACATAACAAACTAGCTTTAAAGCTAGTCGGTCACGACAGACTAATTTTAAAGCTCGTCCGTCGTGACCGACTAGTTTGACGGACTAGCATAAAAGCTAGTCGTAGTGATGCCCAGACTGACGAGCTTTTTAGCAGGACTTGCTTTACAGCTAGTCGGTCATGGTGTAAAAGCTAGTCCGTCGCGCTTTTCTGCCGCGATGTTTTTGCTGCTGTCTTGACAGACTAGCATGACAGACGAGGTTAAAATGGCTTCACCAGCTTGTCAGAGACGTCAAATCTGAAATATTAGAAGACATTTTAAAGATACGATTGAAAACATGCATTTTGTCACAAGAATTTGAGAGAATTTTTTTTCTTATTATGATGATATAAATCAGAAGACAGGAATTAATACAGGAGGCACAATTAGTAAACATTGTGGCAATTATCAAGTAATGGGGTCAAGGGGCCCAGGGGTCGCCGCCATGGCTTGCATCATCATGACTTTTTGTTGTAGGCCTACCTGCTTTTGCATTTTCGGCGTATTTTGGATTATAAAATTTATATTATAAGGGTAAATCTAACAACCTAATATTATGATGGATTTATCACTTAACATGTTGGGGTGATAGATACAAACAGGGCCCACTTTGGGGCGGCAGTTAGACATCCTAGTATACTGTACTTTCATGTCGTGTCTTTTTCTGTATAAAATAATGGAAATTTACCTTTGATATTTATTTCTTTTCATTTTCATTTTTATATTCATTATGAACATAGAAACAACAATTCAAGGGATCGACATTGGTATAAAAAGTACCGTGAATATATATTTTTTTAATACAACGAACATATGGATGAACTTTTTTTTTCACATTTATACTTCAGACCTGTTGTATGATTTGCTGTAGGGCCTACTTATCCTATGTTGATGTAGGCTTACGTCAGACAAACACTAATTAGCACTATATACTTAACAGTCTGAGGAAACAAGAGTATATTATCTAATTTAGGGTTTTTAAGCGCCATGAGCGCCGAAAGGCGTACCTGTGCAATATATAGAAGTAGCCACTCGTAATATTATGCCACTATTATTCTTATATTGTTGATCTTTTCTTTAAATATAATAATATCAGCCTGGAGCACGTCACTTCATAGACTTATGTGCTAATTATGTGATATTATATTATTATACAATCAATTATTCAATCATTCTGCTATAAGGGTTTGGAAATTCGGCCCAGATGAATGGGTTGCACAGCTAAAATAAATTTATGTTGCTGTTGTTTTTTTTTAAGTGTCCCTTTAAGCATGTAACACTCTATTCAATGCATGAACTGGACACACGATCATGTGCAGGATGTGATCAAATTTGGGTTAGGCATGATTCTGTGAGTATGGGCAGTATGAATTTATTGACTAACAAATGACTCCTTTTGGTTGGTTGATACTAGCCACATTGAAGGAGGTGAAATGAAAGGTAGACATAGACTTAGGAGACCCCTTATCATATTTTTTTTTAGTATTGTAATTAACCTGCAATTTAGCAATCGGGATGTTGTGGATCAAACTTGAAAGTAGGGAGGGAGCACAGGGGAAAGGGCCGGGCACTTTTTCTGAAATGGTGGGTAGCCTACTTTCAGCCGGTGGAGTAAAGAGCGGCGTATTGAAATTAGGAATAGACTGTGAACCAGAACCAGAAATTAGTCAATAACTTTTTGGGGCTTTAGTCCATACCAGTGGCGGATCCAGGATTTCATTACAGGGGGCCTTTTTTTTTTGGCCTTCGGCCATCAAAGAGGTCATCTTGAATCAGCCATAGGGTAAGGTTACACTGAAAACCTAACCTCGTCCGTCAATGGACCGACTAGCTTTAATGCTATTCGGTCAAGATGGACTAGTTTTAAAGCTAGTCTGTCATGTAAAGGGCCTGTCCCACAGAAGGCGATCGTTGTGGCGACAACCTATGCATGCTAGAACCCGCCAGAATCGTGTCAAAATCGTAGGTGACCGAAGATCATATACGACTCTACGACTCTGTCTACGATAGGCTACGACAACGACTTGCTTCCACGCAAACAATAGGCTAACAATAGGTGGTATCCGATAATACAATAGCTTTGACCTTCGCGCATCTCGTTGCTCGATTTCTCTTGTCGCAGCTTAAAATCAACCAAAATATGAACTTGCGCACTGTGGCGATCCTTGCGACTGACACAGGCGATCGAGTGTTTTCTACCTGATGGCGCCCTGTCGCCTTTAGGTTCGTGATAGTCCTCTCAGTCGCGCATTATAATTTGGGTCGTGAGTGATTTTTGAAATTTTCAAAAATTAGCGGCGACTGTACAGTATGTGAATGGGAGGCCGATCATGACTTTGGTGAATGTAGATGGCGACAATGGTCGTAGCGGCTTAAATTTCAGTGGCCTTTCGGTTCAGCGATGCGTGCAACGTACGCTGGAGCACGGCAACCTACAACTGACCGCCGTTCCGCTCTGCTAAACATGTTCTATTTGCCGACAATCTACGATAGCACCTCGTCGCGACAAGAGAAGACAGGCTACGGTCATTGACGTCAACCCAACTGACGCCGGCTATTGTTTAACTTGTTGAGAAACCAGCGGCGAACAGAATTTTGCTACGTATTTGTTGGCGACAGACGCGATAATTCACGATCTTATAGGCGATTGGACCTGCGCATGGTGGCGATGGGTACTAAAAAGCAGTTCGTAGGTTGTCGCCACAACGATCGCCTTCTGTGGGACAGGCCCTTTAGTCCGTCGAGACGGCACGTACGTTCCTCCTTGGATCTTGGCGTGCGCAGCCATAATGTGCGGTGGTCACATGTTTGGATTTCCATGGTCACATCACGTCTTAAGTGAAACGTTCAACTCTCCACGCCATACACAATAGAAAGTCGTAGATAGATGCAAGTTGTGTCGTGACCATCGCGGTCTATTGTCATCTTGTGCGACGAAGGGTTCGTTCATTTATGTTCGTGTCTTTTTTCATGCAACAAAATTACACCAAAGACAAAATAGTAAAAAAAATCCACAGAAATAACACAAAAGCGACCTAGAAATTACATGTGCTTTTATAAAATCATATTTTTTTAATATCTCTTCCTTTTTTGATATTTTGAAAAAAATATGAAATGTTAATTAGAAGTTAAATGAACCGTTACCGTTGTTGGTTTAAGGAGGATAGGTTTTTTGACTTGGGGACGCCCCTTTGAAATCAGGTAAAATCTTCTCTTTTTTACAAATAAAACCATAGATTCGTAACAAGTACATTTTCATCATTATGTCAATCGTTTATTTATGATTCTAATGTTGATATCAATCATCGAAATTAAAATTTGGAATGTGGAAATACAATGTATGTCTATGTTTCGTTGGATTAATGCTGAAGTAAACAGGAAAAAATCAATTAATATTTTACTGAAACTCGCAGAAAAATACACCTCTACTTTGGATATTGGTGTTTGAAATATACCAATTAAACACACAATTTGGCGTTTCTATGGTCACTTTTAAGAGTGCTCAAAATGACGATTTATTATTTTACTAAACCAAATCTAGAAATTACATGTGCTTTTATAAAATCATATTTTTTTAATATCTCTTCCTTTTTTGATATTTTGAAAAAAATATGAAATGTTAATTAGAAGTTAAATGAACCGTTACCGTTGTTGGTTTAAGGAGGATAGTTTTTTTGACTTGGGGACGCCCTTTGAAATCAGGTAAAATCTTCTCTTTTTTACAAATAAAACCATAGATTCGTAACAAGTACATTTTCATCATTATGTCAATCGTTTATTTATGATTCTAATGTTGATATCAATCATCGAAATTAAAATTTGGAGTGTGGAAATACAATGTATGTCTATGTTTCGTTGGATTAATGCTGAAGTAAACAGGAAAAAATTAATTAATATTTTACTGAAACTCGCAGAAAATAAATGTCAGCGTACGTTAAGAGGCTATATCGCCGCGACTATCGGCCAAGTTTTCCAGTCCCATTCCGGTGTTTGGTAATATTTCACGTGGGTTTCACAAGTGATTTCCAGGATGTGTCTCCAAGTAAAAAAAACTATCCTCCTTAAACCAACAACGGTATCGGTTCAGGTAACTTCTAATCAACATTTCATATTTTTTTCAAAATTCAAAAAGGGAAGAGATATTGAAATTTTATAACCCCAAAATTCGTCGTTTTGATCAGGCTTCCAAGATGCATAAATAACTGAGCGAAATAATTCCCAATTGTTTGTTGAATTAGTTTATTTGATACACCAATCTCCAAATTCAAGATACATATGCTCAATTTTGCCACTTTTGATGTATTTCGGTTTTTTTGTTTTTTTTTGAAATTTGCTGTCCAACTCGTTTCTACTGCTTGAGAAAAACATTACAACAAATTACCGACCGCTCGCGTTGCACACGAAAACTAGTGTGCGCGCGCACCTCAAACCAACATGGCGCCCTACGCCAGGAGAGCACACAACCAATAGGCCAGAAACGTACGTGACGGACTAGCATAAAACTGAATCGACATCTCTCAACTTGACGGACGAGCTTCAAAGCTCGTCTGTCAAGCTTGATGCTAGTCTGTCGACGTGACCGACTAGGCCAATAAAAGCAGCTGGGTCGACCCAGTTTACCCATTAAAATGACTGACTAGCTTTTGATACAAATAGTTGCAATGTCGTTTCCATGTACCTTCTCTATTTATTCTGTTTCCAATCAAGTTGATACATTCTGAAACAAAGGTTGTTTTGGATTGACAATCTGACAGCTTACGAGACATAACATCTATCATGACAAGTATGCAATTCACGAGTACCGGTAGATTCCAGATATTGTTCTCCACTCTTCAATTACAGGCTAATTGAATATCTTGTTTCTATAGAACTCAAGAACCCGGTACTTTCTTACAGATTGCTGGTGAATGCCCGGCTTAGCAACAACAGTGAATAGAAGTTGGATACAATCAACATTCTCAAACAAAGGTTTCTTTGGCTTGACAATCTGAGAGCAATACAATAGCCGAAATAACATCAATCGTGACAAGTATGCCATTCACGAGTAGGTTAGAAATACTGTTCCATTCTTTAATTACAGGCTAATTGAATACTTCGTAACTATAGAACCCATGAAACGTCTATTCTTATAAACCCCTCCCAAAAAGTTTCGCAAATGGACTTTGGGCCATGATAACTTTTCAGGTACGTTTAAGTTATTCCTGATATTCATATCATTGGAAAGATAATTTATTCCCCTTTTTATTGATATCCTACTTGTAATGATTTGTTCATGCTTCATTGCACAGAATATCAGAATATGGAGAAATGTAAAAAGTCAAATGTTGCAAAATGCATTTATCAAAGTGAAGTTCCGCCCCTCGTTATTAGGCCCTGATAACTTTTTGGAGTATTTTCTAATTTTTATCGAATTTTATACCATTGTCGAGTAAATTCATTCCTCTTTTTAATGACATCCTAATTGTAACGAGATTGATGTTCTTGCATGCACAGAACACTTGAATGTTGGGACAAGTCAGAAGTTAAATGTTGCAGATTGAATGCCTATTGTCAGTATTGCTGTCTGTTGCCAGCAATAACATTTGATGCATTTCACAATTTTCACTTTTTACTTTGCATTATATTCATTGGTTATGTACATTCAAACTTGCCAAATCAATTTATAAATTGTGTGTATTTACTACGATAGTAACAATCATATTAAATTATGAAAATTGAAATTTAACTCTAATAATAAATATAGGCGCCTCTTTTCTTTTAGATTACTTGTATCTGAAAGAAAAGAATATTAGATTAGAGGCACCGACTTTGGGATTCTGAAGTTGCTCTCAAGACAAGTGTATACGCCGAAAATGCAAAAGCAGGTAGGCCTACAACAAAAAGTCATGATGCAAGCCATGGCGGCGACCCCTGGGCCCCGTACCCCCATTTTTTTGATAATTGCCATAATGTTAACTAATTGTGCCTCCTGTATTAATTCCTGTCTTCTGATTTATATCATCATAATAAGATGTTTTATAATGTCTTCCAATATTTCAGATTTGACGTCTCTGACAAGCTGGTGAAACCAAATTAACCTCGTCCGTCATGCTAGTCTGTCAGGACAGCAGCAAGAACATCGCGGCAGAAAAGCTCGACGGACTAGCTTTTACACCATGACCGACTAGCTGTAAAGCTAGTCCTGCTCAAAAGCTCGTCAGTCTGGGCATCACTACGACTAGCTTTTATGCTAGTCCGTCAAACTAGTCGGTCACGACGGACGAGCTTTAAAATTAGTCTGTCTTGACCGACGAGCATTAAAACTAGTCCGTCTTGACGGACTAACTTGACGGACTAGCTTTCAAGCTAGTCCGTAGAGACGGACGAGTTTTAAAGCTACACTGTAAAAAATATTTGTATTTTTACAGCAAATCTGGTGTCAGCAGAGTCGCCATAAAAAAAAATGTAATTTAAAAAAGTTTTGTTGTAAATTTCTCCTGCAAATAAGGTATAATTGAGAACAAAATATACACCAGGAGTAACACATTTGTTCCGTTTTAACCAAATATGTCAGCTATAGAACTTTAATGATTTCTTTTCTTCTCTTTCATTAATTATTAGAGGAGAAATTTACAGCAAAACTGTTATTTCAAATTAGATTTTTGTATGGCGACTCTGCTGACATCACTTTACTGTATTATTTTTTTACAGTGTAGTCCGTAATAACCGGGTTGTGTTGAAGGATAGCTCGTCCGTCGTGACCGACTAGTTTTAAAGCTAGTCAGTCTGGGCATCACTACGACTAGCTTTAAAGCTAGTCGGTCAACCCGTTTAGGTATTCAGTGTTGTTTTTTTTTGCTGGGGGGGGGGGTCAGGCCCGCTGGGCTCCCCTGGATCCGCGCCTGCCTACCATCTACCCAAGCCCTCTCAGGACGACACTGTTGATTTCAATTGTCGAAAACACACTTGAAATATATTTGTCTCTAGCATAGCAGGAAGCGGAAATTTGTTTAATTCAACCATGATGCTTGTGACCTCTTAATGCAAGGTTGAGGAAAATTTGGGGTTTGAAAATTCATCAAAAAGTGCCCTTTTTAGATTTTTAAAATTTCACAAGGTTTTGTTTAGAAATATATTTTTTTTAGAAAAGGGGGGCACTATTCATTATTATTAACAGAGGCACATTTGTCATGTTTGTGATGCCTGAAAAAGTGGGGTGCACTGTACAACCTGCCCCTCCCCAGTTTCGCTTGTAGGCACCCTCCTTCAGCTGGCCTATCGAAACAATCCGAAGAATATATCCCATATAAGCCATTCACGAACACAAAGGATTTATTTCACCATCGGATACCAAAAACATACATTGTAAATGTATGCAAAAAACACTGTTGTTAAAAAAAGTTTGGATTTTATTATTATTATTATTAAACTTCAGCCACATCATTTTGCTTTGGTTTGAAGTCTTCAAGTTTTACTCCAAAATCTATTTGATCACAGCCTGTAATAAGAAAAACTTCTATATCAAAAATGCACATCCAATCAGGTACAGGTATTAGGGGAGGGGTCAGGGGCCGGGGAGCGTTTTTTGAAAGTGGAGGGGCTGAGCCGAAATAGGGGGGGGGGGGGCTGAACAGGCTAAAATCACAAATCTATGGCCATTTTTGCGTTTTTGTACACGTTTTTACTGACAAAAGTGGGGGGGATGGGGAATGCAGCCCCTAGCCCCACCCCTGGCTCCGCGACCCTCTGCCGCCCCAAAATTGGTCCGTGTTCATGACCCCCCCCCCACCTCCCCCATCTCACCCTTCACAACAGATGGGTCGAGAAGTCCATTCTTTTATAATAACGGTTATGGAAACTCATATTCATGTACTTATTGTTAGATCACGCCGTGCAATACAACCGCACGCGTATCAGGACAATTACCCCCGGACAATTACCCCCCGAACAACTACCCCCCGGACAATTACCCCCGAGGACAATTACCCCCCGGACAATTACCCCCGGACAATTACCCCCTGAGGACAATTACCCCCCGAGGACAATTACCCCCGGACAATTACCCCCCGGACAATTACCCCAGGCCACGCCGAGGACAATTACCCCCGGACAATTACCCCCGGACAATTACCCCCGGACAATTACCCCCGGACAATTACCCCAGACAATTACCCCCTGAGACAATTACCCCCCGAGGACTATTACCCCCCCCGGACAATTACCCCTCACAGGCATTGATGTTGGAGTCAAGTGGCGCCCATAGTGAGTCTCGCTCGCAGGTTTTCGAATTATTTTCTACTTGATCTTATCTTAATGGCTTTCTCTTCCTTTCTCTTTTATATTATCTTTCTCCTTTTCTCTATCTCTGCCTCTCTCTCTCTCTCACACACACACACACACTTTATTTTTCCTTTTTTATTCCCTTTTTTCTTCCTTTCCTTTAAAGTAATTTAAATAATAATACATATTAGCATTTATAATGCGCCGACTAATCTAGTAAACTATTCAGTGGCGCAGCTAATATTATTACCCGGCTAATAGCCATACCTGCTATAAAGGGCGCTTTAGCCCATTCGAGGAATTTCTCCTACCGTACCCATTACCTTACTAGGTCAAGTCTGAGCAAATTGCAGATTAATATCTTGCCAAAGGACATTAGTGGAATGGACGGGATTCGAACGCGTACCTTGTGATCGTCAGTCCGCCGACTTATCCATTCGACACACCCACCACCCCCTCCTCCCCTTTTTTGTTTTGTTTAGCGGGCGCCTTCTGCGCCATGAAAATGGGGAGGGGGCGCTTGCACCCCAAGCCCCTGCTTGGATAACACATTATATGCATCAGAAAATATGTAAACTGCGCTCATATAACGGTAAGATTCAGCAAAATACGTGGTCAGAAACCATGGTTTCTATTGGCGGTCATCTGGGCCATAACGAATAACTTATGTATGATATTTAATATTACGATTAACCTTATTTTTACATAGATTGATATTAAGCTTTAGTTAATATTTCACTTAATTTTTAATTTATGGAGTTATTAATTTACTCTTTATTGCCGCCCTTAGAAACCATGGTTCAGACCAAGGTTTTATTCCATTTTTTTCGTGAAATTAAACAAAAAAATATAAAATCATATCAGTTGGAATCAGAGATGAATCAGAGATATTCAACATGTGTGATTATTATGTGTATTTGTGTCCTTTCATTGAATGTTCAAATTGTTGTTCAATGAAAATAAAAAGTAATATGAGGGCCCGTTTACATATTTTCTGATGCATGTATGAGTATCCAAACGGGGGGGGGGGCTTGGGGCTCAAGCCCCCCCCCATTTTTTTCATGGCGCAGATGGTGAAGAGGGGGGGGGGAGAAAAAAGCAAGGAAAAAAGAAGAAAGTGAGAGAGAGCAAAGGAGAAAGAGAAATATGAAAGAGAAAGAGATATCATTATGATAAAATCAAGTAGAAAATAATTAGAAAACCTGCGACACCGGGCGAGACCCACAATGGGCGCCGCTTGATTCCAACATCAATGCCTGTGAGGGGGGTAATTGTCGTCGGGGTAGTTGATCGGGTGTAACTTTCCGGGGGTAATTGTCCCGGGGGTATTGTCTCGGGGTAATTTGTCCTCAGGGGTAATTGTCTGGGGTAATTGTCCGGGGGGTAATTGTCCGGGGGGTGGTAATTGTCCGAGGTAATTGTCCGGGGGGTAATTGTCTGGGGTAATTGTCCAGGGGGTAATTGTCGGGGGTAATTGTCCGGGGGAATTGTCCGGGGGGTAATTGTCCGGGGGGTAATTGTCGCGGGGGTAATTGTCCTGGGGTAATTGTCGGGGGGTAATTGTCCGGGGGGTAATGTCCGGGGTAATTGCCTCGGGGGGTAATTGTCCGGGGGTAATTGTCGTGTCGGGGGTAATGTCCTCGGGGTAATTGTCCGGGGTATGTCCGGGGTAAATTGTGCCGGGGGTAATTGTCCAGGGGGTAATTGTCCTAGAACCACATGCACGCACTGTAATAAGGTATTACACGTGTATGTATGGGTTTACCACATAAACGGGGCAAAAACGTCGTTTTTCCGTATATTGCAGTCGTAATTTTATAGCGTTTTATCTTTTTATTGGAAAAGGGTATTACTTTTTCTTTTTCACATACTTTTTTCCATAACTTGGGACACATTTCTGAAAATTTTTGCGCTTCAGGTCTTGACATGATTATTACACGAGGTAAAACAATTTATAGATAAAAATTAATTTTTTGAAAAAAATGAGAAAAATCAAGTTTAACCCTTAAAACTTTACCTTTGCTGAATACGATTCTTTTTAAAAATAGTACCAAATCAAAGGAAATGTTATTATCTTTAATTTCATACCAAACTCAATGTATTTGAAACTTTTCTTCAACCCTTTTTGTTCAGAAATGCAAATTTTTGTAAAAGAGGCGGCTATTTTGGACGCCCCCACCTGTAGGGACCCTCCTGCAGCTGATCTAAAGAGTAGTCCGCCCTAGAGTTGTTGGTTAGCATGCGCGTATTCTGGGGGGCTTTACGGGCCCGGGCCCCCGGGGGGCGCTCAGGGGGGCGCTGAAAAGAGGAGGAAAAAGGGAGAAGGGAAAGAAAAAGAAAGAAGAAAAAAAAGAAAGAAGAAAAAAAAAAGAAAGAAGAAAAAAAAGAAAGAAGAAAAAAAAAGAAGAATAAAGAGAAAGAAGAAAGAGAAGAAAAAGGGAGAAAAAAAAGAGAAAAGGAAAAAAGGAAAAAAATTTAGGGGGCGCAAAATCGACCGTAAACTAAGGGCCGCCAAATTGACCTTAAACTTAAAGGCGCCAAATAGACCTTAAATTTAGGGGGGCGCCAAATCGTCATTAAACTACGGGGGCGCCAAATTGAGCTTAAACGTGGGAGCGCCAAATTGACCCGAAACTTAGGTGGGGGCGCCAAATTGACCTGAGCTGAAGGGCGCCTAACTTGATATTTCACTTAGGGGCGCCAAATTGACCTAAACTTTTAAGGGGGGCGCCCGACCTTAACCTTAACAAGGGGCGCCAAATTGAGCTTAAACATTAGGGCGCAAATCGACTTTAGGATTTAGGAGGGTTCAAAATCAACTTAAACTATGAGGGGCGCTAAATCGACCCTAAAATTTACTCAAAGGGGCGCCAATCGACAGTAGAACTACAAGGGGCGCAAATTTACGCTCTCAAACTTAGGGCGGACAATCCGACCACGTAAACTACGGAGGCGCGCAAAATGAGCTTCACAAACGCCTAGGGCGGCCAAATTCGATAGAAACTTAGGTTAGGGGCCGCCATTGACCTGAAAGTTGGGGGGGGGGGCGCCTAATTGATATTGAAATTAGGCGCCGAATCGACTTAAACTATGTAAGGGCGCATATCTGACCTTAAATTCTTAGGCGGCGTGGCGCGATTCGATCGACCTAAACGTACAGCGGACGTGCCAAAGTTCAGCTTAAACATAGGGGAAGCCAATCGACCTAGATTTAGCGAGAGTGCCGCAACAATAACCCTTTACTTAGGGCGAACGTGGACACTAAAATATTTATAGGGGGCGCCAATCGAGTATACTAAGGGGCGCCAAATTACCGTTAAACTTAGGGGGGCCAAATCAACTTTAAATTTAGGGGGCGCCAAATCGACATTAAACTACGGGGGCGCCAAACGGAGCTTAAACGTAGGGGCGCCAAATTGACCAGAAACTTAGGTGGGGCGCCTAATTTATATCAAAATTATGGGCGCCGAATCGACCTTAAATTAAGTAAGGGCGCCAAATTTACCTTAAATTTAGGGGGCGCCGACTTGACCTTAAACTAAGGGGCGCCAAATTGAGCTTAAACTTAAGGGCGCTAAATCGACCTTAAATTTAGGGGGTTCAAAATCGAACTTAAACTTAGAGGGGCACCAAAATGATCTCAAACGTAAGGGAGCCAAATTATCTGAAACTCAGGGGCGCTGAATTGACTTGAGACTTAGGGGCGCCGATTTTACCTGAAGTTAAGGGGGCGACAACTCGATCTTAAATTAAAGGACGCCAGATTAAGCTCAAATGTAGGGGCGCCGAATTAACCTGAGACTTAGGGGTGCCAAATTTATCTTAAACTTAGGGGCTCCAACTATATCCTAAACATGGGGAGGTGGGCCGAATTTACCAGAAACTAAGGGGGCAACAAATTGGTCTTTAAAATATGGTCTCTATCTAGATAGAGCAAAATTTCGAAATTCTTGCATCCGGTCTGTATATACATCGCAAAATTTTTTTCTCGCGCTTCGCGCTCGCATCATTATTTGTCAATGAATTATCACATTGTGTTCCTGGGGAACGCATGAAATGTCCTGTTTTCTAATCATTCGAATATCAAAATTTTCCTTCGTGTTTCGCGCTCGCCTTTTTCCCCCCCCCCCCTCTTACCAGAATTTACACTATGGGATTTTAACCAACAAAACATTTCAATCCATTGATTTCACGTTACATTTATTTTTGCATTTCAAATTGACCTAAATCTTAGGGGGCACCGAATTGACCTGAAGTTAAGACGGTGCCAAATTGATCTTAAACTTAGGGGCGCCAAATTAAGCTTAAACGTAGGGGCTTCAAATTGACCTGAGACTTAGGGATGCCAAATTTATCTTCAACTTAGGGGCTCCATCTTTATCCTGAACTTAGGGAGGTGTGCCGAATTTACCTGAAACTAAGGGGCAACAACTTGGTATTTGAAATATGGTCTCTAAAATTTTAAATTCCTCCTGGTCTGCATATAAATAGCAATTTTTGGGGGTCGCGTTAAGCGCTTGATTTTTTTTTTTTATTTTTTTTTTTTTATTAGTTATTACATTGTTGTGTTGCTGAGGGCGCATACAATGACATGTTTTCTAATCATTCAGAGAGATCAAAATTCCGCTCGCGCTTCGCGCTCGCCTGTGTTTTTCCTCTTACCAGAACTTACATTATGGGATACTAATCATCAAGAGATTTACATTTATTTGAATACACGTTACATTATTTGCATTTTCAAATTGACCTGAAACTAAAGGGCACCAAATTGATTGTGAACCCAGGGACATCAAATTGACCTAATTCATGCACGTAAGGCGCCAATTCAATCTAAAATGTAGGGGGCGCTAAATGATCTTAAACTTAGGGAGAGAAGCAGAATAATAGATAGATAGATATATAAAAAGATAGATAATCAGATAGATAAATAGATATTCATCTTTCTTTCATAATTATGTAAAGTTACTGGGCAACATATTGTTCTTTAAATTATGGAGGCCAAATTGATTCTAAACTTCTGGTCTCTATTACCTAGAGCAAAATTTCCGCTCGCGCTTCGCGCTCGCATCATTTTCCAAGGAGTTATTACATTGTGTTCCTGAAGAATTCATAAAATGTCACGTTTTCAGGTCATTCCGATACATCAAATTTCTGCTCGCGCTTCACGCTCGCCTATTTTTTCTTTCTTGTAAGCAGATTATGAGGATTCTGAACAATAAAACAAAATTTTACATTTGTTTGATTTCACATTACTGGACAAATATTACGTGATTTTATATGGCTTACTTTCAAATCGTTTTGATGGATAAATTACAGCTCCCGTTCATGAGATATTCTGATGAAGAGCTAAACAAAATAGAAACCCCTGATTGCTTATTGCTTTCTGATCGTAAAGTAGAAGGGAAAAAATCCGATCGCGCTTCGCGCTCGTATTTAGAATTATTAGTATTTTGTTTATAACGGTAATACCTCATATACCCAAAAATTCTTTTCCATGAACTTACTAAAAAAAATAATAATAATAAATAAATAAATCCTTCACGTGCATGAGCCGTATGCACATGTTTGCCTACGGGGGGGGGGGGGGGGGTGCCATATTTGAAAAGTACACAGGGGCGCCAAATCACGTCGGGCCCCCCGGGGTGCGAAATTCTGGATACGCGCCTGGTTAGGGTCCATACAACCATCCTAGATAGGACTACTTTTTATATCTCGACATGTCAGGTCCACCCTACTTGCTCCCTGGGTATTGCGTCAAATTGTATACCTGAGCCAATCGTGGGAGAATGCATTTAAATAGAGAACAACTGTTGAGTTCTTTACAAATTTGCCGACTAATCAAAGCGCCGCGTAATCTACATAAATATGTCATACGCGCGCATGTCGGCAATTATCATAGAAACGCGGTCTCTTTTGTTCTTCAACATCAAAGCGCAATACTCTTTCCCACGCGTAAACTTAAAACTTGCATCTGATCTGCGGAAGAATTGTGTCTGAAATAAAATCATTCTCATCATGGACTTCGTTCGAGAAGCAATGCTTTTCCCTACTCCCACCCCTCTATTCTTCGACGATTTTTTAGACTTTGTTTGGTTCCCTTTAATTGCCAGATTGCACGAAAGACTTTGCATGAGACTGGAGTGGAGGGGGCGCGCCCCGAGTCTCCTCCGGTCACATTCGTCTATGATTTTTGATAACCGCTCGGTTATCAAAGTAGAAAAAAGGGGTCAAGTATGTGTTTCTGTGTCCAACTACAAACTTTTATGCAAATGTGAATTTATTCTGAATAGAAAACAACGCTATTTCTCTTAATTCAATTGTTCTATAATGCTTGGGGGGTTCTAGAATTATGATCTTTAAAATCAACAAAAATGCAAGCTCTCCTCTATTTCTCCTATTATATTTGGGAAAGGCGCGATACTTGGGTATTATTATTATTATTATTATTATTATCATTATTATAATGTATTAATATTATATTATTACCTAATGAATAATTTTTATAAAAACGACTGGTTCAAAAAAATACTAAACACAGCCTTTCGAGAAACCCTCCCCCCTTCCCCGGTTTCCCGAATGGGTGCGTTAATTTGACTCCCCCCTCCACCACACCTTTCGTGTAAAGCCCCCCCCCCCCCGGTTCCCGAAAGGGTGCGGCCATCCCCGCTCCATCCCCGCTCCGCGAACGCAGACGATCGTTGCAAGCCGGGGGGCATAATGGCTACCCAGGAATTTAAGCTCCCAAAATAATCCAGGTAAGTTCAATATTTATTTCAAATTCATCGTTTGTTTGGTAATCCATTTTTGGAAGGGCGACATTACCAGTTAATCTATTTTTTATATTCATTTCCATCATAAAATTGAACGGGGTTCAACCCCTCACCTTGACAATGATACATTTCTTGAATCATAAATCGAATGAATTGCAAAAGAAGTTGACACTACAGGTACAAAATTCATTTTCCAAATTTTTGTCAAAGGTTGCAAGACTGAGCGGATGCTTTCAAAGGAGTCACACATCACCGCACGCAATTTCTATTCAATGATCTGGGACAGCATTCATTCGGTCTTCCTTCATTTTCTTAAAACTTGGAAAAAATGTAATCTGTACCTGTCATATCCATTTGCAATTTACTCAATCATGCTTTAAATTTATCATTCAAGAAGGGTATCATTGGAAAGGTGATGAGTTCGTCTTTAAATTTGTTATACATAAACAGCAGAAACAACTGAGCTTGAATTATAGGTCATTTAGAAATTGTGGGTTTCTTTTATAGGGTACATGCAGGTAATATGGGCCACCTGAAGCAAATCATGTCGCGACCGTACCGTCCACCGGTGACCGGTGTGAGGGCCATATTGTTGTTCATATGAACTGTATAAGAAAATCTATCATCGTGAGAGCATCTGATACCGAAATTTCTCTGAGAAATTTGCTGAAAACCAACAAGGTAGGTAAAACTTACGGCAATTTTTTACCCTGATGTAAAATTTGATATTTCACAGAATGTGATGGTGAAAGAGTGTTTGAGGGGGTTACCTCAATTGTTTGTATATTTAGTAAGCTTATAGTTTCATTTTGATCATACTAGCGTTTACAGGTAAATTTGTTGTAGTGAAGGGGTGCTATGTGGCATTAAATGCTTGCCTGATATAGCAACATCAGTTAAGGTAATCTGGGTCGTCCAAAATGATTCTGGTACTTAGTATTGGGATGAGGCATCAATCTCTTTGCTAGGATTTTTGGGGTATATTCACAGTATATAATCAATTTAAATAACTTATGGTAGGCCTATATTGATCTGTATAATGAAAATAATATTTAAATAATATTTTTTTTTTTAAAGAAATAATATACAAAATACAAAACAATGAAATATATAGTCAAAGTATTTACTGAAGGGTCTTATAATTTCAAATGATATCTGAAAGTTAATGATTTTCAACATTTTAAGCAAATTCCAGACATAGTAGAGTCATTGTAGTTAATTTTTTTTTTTTTTTTGTACATGTTCCCATATTACCTGCACATGCAGGTAATTGGGCACTTTGGTGATGACGTCAACATTTGAATATTGCAGACAGGGGGGTTGGTGATAATTGTTTTTTCTTAACAATAAAAGTTAGAGCTTTAGTTATTGATTCATATAAACAAAGATTAGACTGTGTGTCATTTTGTGATTTTATGCAAATTAGGCAAATGAGCTTAGAGGGCCCATATTACCTGCATGTACCTTACGCCTTGTAGGTTATCATTTTTTTTTAATTATTATTATTATTATTTTTTTTTAATATGCCCATTGGTAAGTTTTCTATTATTCCTTACCCAGCATAGGCCTCTATAAGAACGCGATTGCATTTACTATCATAAAGAAGATTGAATAAAAAAATATATATTTTTAAGATGAGGTTATCAAGCTGACAAACATTTTTAAAAAAAACCAACCTTGGCGTGGATTATTTTTCCTGACTAAGTATGTCACGAGTAGTACAAGTAAAAGAGTGAAAGCTAACGTCCCGGCCGCACTCAAGACTGCAATTCGCAGAATGTTGACATCCGGTGAAACGCCTAAATCGAAATGATAAGAAGAAAATTCATATCACAAACTTTTATTAGAGCTTATTGTGTACATTTAGATGTATCGGTCACCGGTCTGCAATAAAGAACAGAACAAACGTTACAAAGATAGATGGTGTGTTACCGCACATTTTTGTAAATTTCACTTTTTGAAAAATAATCAAATTGTTAGGTATATGGTCGATTCCAGCGAAAAGTGTACACGGTGTTTTTGATCATGTTCAGGCCAATAAAAAAAATAAAAAAAAATGTAGGAACCTCAATTTTGCGTTTTATGTATCCGCACCGGTGAACTTATTCGTGCCGCATTTGTTCTAACTTCATTTGAAGTGAACTTTTTTTTTTAAACGATTTAAAAACATGCCATTTTTGGAGAAAAAAAAACTTAATTTTTTTTTCGCGACCAAACTTTTTATAGAAAAAAATCATCAAATAATTTAGATTCAAGTTGATATTTTAGTGGCAACACGATCTCAGGAGAAATTTGTACCAAATTTGGCGAAATAATAAGTGAGCCAAACAATCTCTGGAATTTTTTTCGAGTGGTACAATTGCGATGTTACTACGAATACAGTTTTTTTAAAGCTTATAAAACCATACTAGTATAACGAAGTACGGCTCCTAATGCCGACAGAGCGCCCACCATTCCCTATCGACATGCATTTTCTCCGTGACATTGCTTTCTTTGTTAAACTGCGAAGAGTCAAAGGTCCGAAATTTTCGAGGGTCAAAAAAATTCAGTTACTACGGAATACACCTCATAACCACTGCCATTTCTATTACCTTAAGAGATTAGTGACAAAATATTGTAGGAAAGTGACAAGACGATCTTGTGACGTATTGTAACTTTTATTATCCTTGGAACAATTAGGTTTTGGGGAGATATTGCCTTATAAGTCCGCTGTATTCGTAGGAACATTGACATTCCGAATGTTACCTACGAATACAAGTATGCATGTCGTGTTCTGGCATATATTTTAGTAATTGTCGTTGCAGACTTTAAAGTTAACAAACTTTGTAGTTTATTTTCATATAATAGTAGTATTTTGTCAATTTTCTTGTTTAAATCTTATTTTTCATTTGTTTCGAACATTTTCCTTATTAATGCTAAATTAATTTTATAATGTTTTAATATTTATTTGTCTGAGAAGTGATTTTCCTCTGAAACAACTTTATTAATCAAGTTTATTATTTTTTTCGTATGCGCTTATCAAGTGGGGAAACTCTTTCAAATTTTAATTACCCAAAGAATTATAGTTTCAGGAATGAAAATAAAAACATGGGATAAGCATTTCCTGCAGTTGTAGTGTCATATTCGTACGGTACAATGTGTATTCGTAGATAACAATGTAATGAGTAACTTGTCATTTTCGGCTTTGTACAATTAACCTCACATTGTCTGTTTTCTTATGGAAAGGGAGGAATAGTCCAAGTAGATATTGGGAACATCGTTGGACCTCAATATATAAGTTATTTTACTGTATTAGTGCATTATACAGATTTAAAGTTTAAAGCTGCCCCAAATTATAGTTTAGATTATTCGGATTGAATTCTCC
>CALNVZ010001696.1:98811-127313 GCA_940671915.1 Paracentrotus lividus
CCCCCCCCGCGTTTCCCGCCCCCCCGCCCAACGTACCCCTCCCTCCCGTCGCCCACGCCCCCCTCCGTCCCCGCCCCGTCCCCCCCTCCCCACCGACCCCTCGGCCCCGTCCGCCCCGCCTCGCCGACCACCCCGCCCCTCCGCGCGCCCGCCCCACCCCCCCCGCCGCCCGGCCAGCGCCGTATCGCCGCCCCCCGTCGCTCGCCACCGTCGCCCACCACCCCGCCGTCCCCGCCGCCGTACCCCCGCCCGTCGCCCCCCCCCGCCGCCCCCCGCCCCGCGCCGCCCCGCCCCCGTCGGCCCCCCCCGCCCGCCCCCCCCGTTCTCGCCGCCCCCCCCCCCCCGCCCCGCTACCTCCGTCCCTCGCCACTTCCCCGCCGCCCTGCCGCCCCGTCCGCCTACCCCCCGCCCCCACGGCGTCGCCGCGCCTCCCGTCGCCGCCCCCACCCCGTCCCCCCGCGTCCGCCGGCCCGCCCCTCCCGCCCCCCGCCGCCCCCCCCCCCGACCCCTCGTCCCGCGCCTGACCCCCCCGCCCGCCGCCCCTCGCCGCGCCCCCCGCGCCGTCCCGCCGCCCCCCCCCCCCCGCCCCCCCGCGTACCGCTCCCCGCCCGACGCCCTCCCCGCCGTCCCCTCACCCGTTCCCGTCGCCACGTCGCCCGCCGCCCGACCCCGCTGTCCCGTCCCTCCACCCCCCGCCGCGCCGTCACGCGCCCCTAGCCCGTCCCCCCGCCCCGCCTCCCGTTACGCGTCCCGCGCCCCCCTCCGCCCGCCCTCGTCCGCCGCCGCCGTCCCCCCCCCCGTCGCCGCCCCGCCCCGCCCCGTCCCGCCCACCCTCGCGCCCCCCGGCCCCCCCCCCGCCGCACCCCTGACCCGCGTCCCACCCGCCGCTGCCACCCCCGCCGACCCCCACCCCGTCCCCCCGCACCCCCCGCTCCCCCGCCCGCACCCCCGCCCGCCCCCGCCCGCGTTATATCGCTCTCTTTATCATACAGTGCAGACAGAAATTTCAATTTGGTTGGGATATTCAGCCTGGATGTGTGTCATTGACTATTTATATTCTCTCAAAATACATTTGATTTGGTTACGTTCGAGCAAGAGGTCTTTAATTCTTTCCAATATTCATATCATATCAAGAAACAGTCAGTTATGAATATTTTAACTCATAAGCAGTTCAAGGCAGTCACTGTTACCCACAAATAGTATCATTGGAATAAGATAACAGAATGGGATACTCATATGTGCATGTAAGTGCCTAGATATATATACGACGATACAATACAACATTTTTTTTATTAGTTAAAGGAAGGGTTGATTAATATTTAGATTTTAAAATGATATATAGCTAATATTTTGTTCGTTTATGGTTTCACGCTTATGTAAATATGATTTCAGAATAAACATGAGGAAAGAATGCCTATACCAGTTAGTGAATCATTAAAAAAAAGTGCTCTACATCTATAATGTAATGTTCGTCGAAAGACATTTGATTAACTTTTTTTCTTCGAATTATGTTAAAGTATTTATGTTAGACAGAAGATATCGTATTCATTTTTTATTGTTGGCTAGGGGCTGATGCTATTAATAAATATTCGCAGTAAATTATTCTCATGTGTGAATCTTTTAGTTTAGACGTTTATCATTTTAATCGGTATTTATGCTTGTTTTCATGCACAATGTTGAGAAAAATACCTTACACTTATTAGTACCAATAATCTTGATTAAAAGATATAAACATACGATAAACCGGACAAATATTGACGTTTTTGGTTAAAAGTTAGTGTTTCCCCAATACTTGGTAGTATGTTCCCATATATTGGCTGAGAAAGATATTTTTTCACAAGAAACAATAATTAGTTTGATACCCCTACACGATTATTATATCAATTGGATCCAAACAAATAGTGAACAGTTATATACGGCCACCAGAGGGGGTGGTTGGAACTATAGTACCCGAACTGACGCAAAGAATGCGACTATTTTTCCTGAGGGGCGCAGCCCCGAAGGAAAATAGTCGCATTCGCGTCAGTGAGGGGACTATAGTTTCACCAAAACCTCTGAAGGCCGTATATAACTGGTTTATATCCGTCATCGGAAATAAAAGATTCTAAATCTCTAGAAATCTAACGTAAGAGGCCGCCGATATCTACTCCAGATAGGGTATAACGTTCGATCTAACCTAACGTTAGAGGTCTAACTTTTGGGCTGCCCTGCATCTATGATTGAATGATCTAACGTTAGAATCTAGACTAGAGGTCTATAGGCCTAGATCTACCTAGATAGACCGATCTAGGGTCTAGTCTAGATCTACATTTTGAATAATAAATGGGCGTTTACTTACTCGACCTTTGGGTCTCTTCTTCTTGTAAAGTTGGGGGCCTCTGCTTAATATCACATTCTTGTTCTGCATAACTAACGTTAGACTTCTACAACACTGATCAAACGCTGACAAATAACAGCGTTGCTGTCGCCATTTACAATGAACTCCCTGAATGAATAGACGAGATGAAAACCTCGGCTTGCTATCATCAGATCCTCCAAACTACTTTACACATACCGGTACCGTATACTGGTACTTGTAAAAATTATCCAGAATCCATGTCACTGCACTGCCATGATCCTAGGCTAAAGGCACGCACTCTCCGGCAATTATGACAGAAATCCCGTCTATAGCCTATATACACGTATGTCTGTGCGAGGCGGCGCGATATGAATTCAAGGAGCGCCGCCTATACGCACAACCAACGTAGAGAGCGCACGACAGATTCGCGTCTTTTCCGTTGCTAGCGTGTTGGCTAAGCGCGTTTCGTGTGAAATCCTGGAAGGGTTTTGGCGACTTAAATTGTCTTCCTGTGATGTGGAGTGTAGATATGACTATAGTTTTCACAGAAGTACATAATAATAATCCATAGTAATGGACAAATTAAGTAGTTTTGACAAATTGAGCGCAAATATTAGATTATACTCCTTCTCTTTACCCCTTGCCCGATGCCATGTTGAAGGCCCGTAATTATCCTGAAAAAATAATATTTTAGAAAATAAATTCTAGGGGAAAATTTGAATTTTTTCCAATTTTTTATTGAACTTATTTTAAAAATACAATACTTTTGACAATACTTTCTAATTTTTCTGTTCCTTGTCGATTTTTTTTAAAAGTGATTTTCATCATGTAGTTTGGAGCTTCCATGTACTATTTTATATGACTTACGCCATCTTATACTGTGCAAGTCTATGGGGGAAGACCCAAGTGCGCCTTTCAGGAGTGCACTTTTTCTTGGTAAGGGGGAGGGTGTGGATTATATGAAATATGAGAGTTTTTATAACCTAGGCAATTCAATTATTTATTAATTTCTTTTTATTATGTTTCTTCATTCATTTGAGTATATATATATATGTATATATATATTTTTTCTATATATTTTTAATCTTGTTCCCTCTTACACACCCTCTCTCTTCCTGTCTGCTTCATCTATATACTTTTTTGATCATTCTCATCAATCCCTTCATACGATTTATATCATAACTGCCATATCAAAACGATTTAAATAAAAACTGAGAAAAAGAATGGACCTTATTAACCATTTTAACATTTCTCTTGATCCTTATCTTTCATCTCTTTGCCTCTTACACATCCATCTTTACCCTCTCTCTTCTTTTGTTATGATTCTCCTCATTCCTTCCTCATCGTACTTCAGGCATCATACAATCAGGTCCTTACCACAATTGTATTACATAAAAAATGAACTAATGTAGAAACAGAAATAAATCATGTATTTCTGTACCATTTATATTTTGTTGTTGACATGTATACCTATTAATTACCTTGTAAAAATTATCACTGTGCTTTAATAATTTATTTGACTGTATGTGTGATATAAATTTTTCAAAGAATAGATGAAAAGACATAATAATCCCATTGAAAATTATGAAGATACCCTGGAAATTTTTACCTCTAAATGATTTTAAACAGTCATACCAGATACAAACAGATCCATGTGGAATTCAAGAGTGGTACATATACTTCCAATATTTTTGTGGGGCAATTTACTGAACATAACACAACATAATGAATATGCTCTACCCAAATTATCATGTACACGCCACACTTGAAACCCTGGATCTGTCTGTTATTTATCCAAATTAATAACAATCCACTGAGAAACAGATACAATGTTTTTCAAGGAGGATATATATTTTTTTTATTTAATATATTTTTTCTTATTTAATAAACAGAGCTCAGAGCTCACATTACAGTATTAAATGCAATCAACTCTCCAAAATGTTACAAAATGTTTTACGACTATTCCTTTCATTTTTATGTATATGTTTATCTTTTTAGTTCAAGGTTAAATAGACATGTCCAGCAATACAAATAGGCCTTTGACGCTTGGTGTTGTGATCAAGAGAAGAATAAGCAACTCTGGGCTCTCATATCTCATGGGGTTGATAGGCATCAGGCATCCTCCTTAGAATCTGTAAATGAACAAACACGACAATACACAATTTGAGGCATATTTAAATACTTGAATAATTTTAACATTTATATTGTTTGTAAATTTTAAAATGGAACAATATCTATAACAGTAACATTTTTTTTGTAAATGTAAAATAAACAATGTGTTATTAATTATTCTAACCTACTTTGATATATCATTCTACCAAGTACTAATAAATATAAACAATCATGTACTTACCTTTAATTCTGCTGTCAGTTTTGTTTTCACCATGTGACACTCAACATGGAATGGAAGTGTGGGAGCATCCTATAGTATAGTGGTTCGGAAGAGATTCTGCCGTCACTACCAGTGCCAGTTGATTTTGTCCTAGTTTTGATAAAGAAAAATAAATAGAGAGGAGGTCTAGAGTCTATTGTATGATGAAAAAGTCAATGCCAATGGTCACATTAATTGCAATGCAAACTTGTTGCAATTATTGATTCAGGCACGGACCAAACCTATTTTTTTTTAAATAGGGGGGGGGGGGGGCGGGGGTATTCTAGACTCTACATCGAGACCAGTTTTGATGGGCCTATTTATCCACCCCATGTAGATCTAACTAGACCCTAGAGTCTATATTAATTTTATAACTCTAGCTCTGGCTCTGTCAATTAATTGATTAGGTTGAAAGATTGCTTCAGAATAAGGCATGTTATTGTATTCAATCCGAAAATAGAAGTGGCACAATACAGATTAGAGTAACACTAAACAGTTTAATCAAATACAGGACTCGACGGTGGTTTACCTTGATTTACCTTGATGATGGGCATAAAGTATAGAAGACTTATTTGCCCTCTGCATCTTCATTTTAAGTTGTCTTCATCTGTTGGTGGTCTGGTTCATCAAAATTCCTCAAATAATAGTCTATTAGACGAGAATAGTGTTCCAAGCCTTATAAGCAGAGTATCCATCAATAATATAACATACAAATAAGTCTGATATGAATAAATACAAAAATAAAGGATTATCCCACGATTTGCACGAACAGAGACACCCACAAACCGTTATCTGCACTTGGGGGATAGCAGAGCTTAAGAACGCACCCGACGCATACGGGGGTCAAATGGCGTGCGCTCCGATGGAATTGATTTTCTAGGGCTCCAAACACATTCTGTTTTGAAAATAACTGGATTTTGCCGACCACCCCACAATTCAAACATCTTTACTACTTATAATAAATACTTATTAACACATACATTCATTAATCACCGTTCTATACCTACTCACAATCTCTCATATTTCACAAATGTGGCTACCATGTTTCAAATACTGAAAAATGAAATATTTACCATGATTTTGGCTATCTTGACGTTTAGTAGTGATCACAAAAAAAATCGCAATGAAAAGTTTTTGGGGGCATCGGCAAGGGTTAACCCTGGATAACTTAATTGCAAACCAAAATAAGTACAAAAAAATTCGATAGGGGCACAATAAAAATTTTAAAATACCCTTAAAAATATGTATAATTTATGGCAAATTACGTGTTAATTAATCGATCATTAAAAACGTGAAAATCGGGTAAATTTAACCAAATTAAAAAACTCTTTTTGATTTATGCTAATTAAGCAGTGGTGTCACCCCTCATGCATATGCATACATCAGTCTTTTCTAGTATTTGATTGGTTGGGATATTAAAGGGGGTGTTTGTTTACATTTTCATCTGACAATTATTCAAATTCCTTTCGATTTGTGCGCACGGCACGGCGACAAAATGGCCGCGCACTTGAATCTGCTGCACACGGAAATACGTGTATATACTACGCGAGATCAAAATGTAAACAAAATTTGATGAGTCACGCGCGTCGCGTCACGTATGTACGTACGCGCACCATCGTCAAAACAAACCTTACGTCACGCATAGAGGTGAATACCTTTATGACGTCACGGCATGCCGAACACACGATCGGGGCTACGGAGCCGCCGAGGGCTGGGGGTGGGGGGGGGGGGGGGGGGGGTTCAGCAACGTAAACGTGTACGAAAATGGAGTCTTTGCTCTCAGCTAGCTTCGATCACTCGATAGGCCACTATCGTTTGATCTAGCCGTAGCTATTCGCAGGTACTATCCACGGCTCAAGGGAATATTCCCGGCTTGTGACGTCAGATGTCAGGATTAGTGGCATTTTTGCACAATTCATGACGTTGGTTGGAACTACCTTTGGTCACATGACGGGGTTTAGACCAATCACCAATTAAGATTCTTACCATGACGGATATAATTTAAAATATACATGTAAGCCAGTTATACCTATGTTACCTACGAATACATTAGCTGTTACCTACGAATACATATGTTTCTACCTCTTCTATAAACAAAAGTAATGGGCGGAATCCAATTTTTTTAGGGTTTTAATGAGGAGTCATTCTCTTTTCTTTCAGTAAGATATGACATATCTTAATTAGCGTCGTGAAGATTAAAAAATGCAAACTGACACAACCCCATGTTTTTCAAACAGATTGTCTTAAAACTATAACTTTAATGAGATATGGCAAATACAAGGAAATTAGGAGCACAAGCCCTGCTCTTACCGATTTTAACTATTGTTAGAATCTTATTGATGGAATGGAATGACATATTTGGAAGGAAAATGTATATTAGGAGGCAAAATTCTGACTGTGTCACATTAGGGTACGTGTATTCGTAGGTAACATGCAAAAAAATATGTTTTATTTTACCCCTCTGCCACAAAGTCAATTTGGGAGATTAAGCGTGGCAATTTATCACACGAATAGGTTGATATGTTGACTTTTAGTGGGTCAAAGGACTAAATCAAGCAAAGAGATTCTAAATTTGGACTCAACTTTTTCGCCGTGTACACTTTTCGCTGGAATCGACCATATATGTAAGCCTGTATAATTATAAAGGTAAATCTAAATACATAAAGCACATAATTATGAACTATGAAATATCATTTATTTTGTTAATATTTGTTATAATTATTTCTTTTGACCAGATCAGATATTTACGTAAAAAGTCTGGTTTAATTGGTGTGACATAAACTCCAACGGTTCGATTGGCAATTCCATTGACTGCTACACCCTCAGCGACACAGGTAAAGGTTTGGTTCTTAAATAGAGATATATTGATGTAAAGAGTCATCGTCTGGTCAAAGGTACCGTCATTCGTGTTCGGCATTATGGAATTCGAACTGTTCATGTATTGCTCCCATGGGTCGGATGAGATCCAAGACAAAGCCACCATTGGTTTAACGCTGACGACAGAGCAATATAGTTCCAAGTTCTGCTGATCTGGTTTGGTTTGAATAACGCATGGTGAGAGGTCATCCTCACATTGTCCAATTCGAATGGTCGGATGTTCTGCCATAGCTTAATATAGATAATTAAAAAATAAGCATAAACCCAAATAATGATTGGATTTCATTTTATATCTTAATTTGTTTTCCGCATAATATCATGTACAAAAAGAAATATAAGTGCAGAAAGTTCATGATATAAGAAATAAATTGTTCATCTTATGTTAACACAGTAACATCACTGCCGGAAAAAAAAAACAAAGTGTCCCAGGGGCGGATCTAGCTTTTAGCCAAGGGGGGGGGGGGGTTACCCGGAGTAAAACTTTGTAGCCAGGCACTGCGAGGGCGCGAAGCGCCTGAGGGTGGAAGGTGTGGTAGGGGGTATCCCCCCCCCCCTTCCACGGTAGGGAGCTTTTTCAATTTGACATTTGAAATGGTGCAATCTGATGCATACTTTAGTCATCATTTCTACAATTCTTAAAGGTAGGATGTGTGTTAGAGTTTGGAACCCCCCTCCCCATTTGTTATATATTTTTTTTAATTAGGAGGGGGAGAGTCCAAGGGTGGGTTAAAACGCTTAACCCTCTCCCCCCCCCCGTAGATCCGCAAGTGTTTCCCACAGTGAGAACACAATGTGAACACACTTTGACACAGTGTGTTCACATTGTGGTGTATTGTTTGCATTACCGACACGGTAAGAATTGGCCATATCAACATAGTCGACTATGTGAATAGTGTGCGAGTTCTTAACACTGTGTTCGTAATGTGACGAATGAGTGGATTCGGCCCATTTTTCACAGAATCGATACGCTTGAAGTAGTATTTCCACAGTGCGGACACACTGTGACCGACCTTGTGGTTTTTTTTCGGCATTTAGGTGGAATGGTCCACTGCTAATGGTGACCGCCATAAATTTGCACTGTTTTGGCCCACTTTGGCCAAATAAGCCAATTGTGCTTTAAAATATGTTTCAAGTCATAAAAGTGTTGATGAGTTGACAGGTTGAGAGTCATTCTGTTGACTATGAATAATAATAATAATCGTTTTGGTTTTCGTCGGTCTGCAGATCGACTACAGTTGTAAAGTTTAGAAGATAAAAAGTCTGTAAAAAAACAAAAACAACAACAACAACAAATCACGTTGAGATGGATTTTGATGTTGTATAGGATCACGGCAATGTCATCAGGGGTCGTTGTCGATGCGCATGAACACACACTGCTTTGTTAAATGAACTTAAAGTTTAGTTTACATACCATTAACTATAACATCCGTGTTATTACGAAACACCTGGCCAAATGTGAAGTCGGAAACCTCACATGTGTATCGTCCTTCATCTCTGACTTCGACCTTCTCTATGATCAGAGAATAATCATCGGCTATGTCAAACCGCCCCTCATCGTAACCAGGACCACTCCTTTCACCAACTTGGTAATACTCGTCCCGAACAACAAGCAGTTCTATTGGAGATGTAGCACTCTCATACCTCCAGTAAACGGCGTACACCGACCTATTGTAACCGCATGTCAAATTTGCTGCTTTTCCAGATTCCAAGGAGACGGTAGAAACCGTTTGTACTTCTGGAACAGAAGCCTTTACATCATCTAAAAATGGCAATAGGCAAAATTGTTTTATTGCAGCAAGATGAACAATTTAAAAAAAAAACATTGGATCAAAGCGATTTAGAACAGTTAGCTAAGACAAAAGTGAAAGCGGAATGTCATTATAGGACATGTAGGAGAGAATGGGGTTATATGGAACATTTTTCACAAAAATGGCCGTAAAACAAAAACGATGTTATTCAAGAAACAATAAACAAGCAGTTTGAGTGTATATGCTACAAATATACCCAATGAAATTTTTAAACTTTGTTATTGTTCCGGGAAAACAAATCCACATTGAACAAGACCATGTCAAGTGTTCCAACTATCCCCACATACGGGATTAGTTGGAACATAATTAGGGTATTGGGTCAGTTGAAACATTGTGCATGGTCTGTTTGGGATTTATATTTAAAGTACCTACAACAATACTGCATGGGTTCAGCTAACTGATTCCAGTTCAAATATCAAAGATTGGAGTTCGGATTTTTTTTAAACTTCATGTTTTATTACACATGATAGCCATCCACTCACATACAGGTAGGCTGAAGTCTTATGAAGTAGCATTCTGCAATTTATGATGTTTAAACCATAATAAAAAATTTCCAATGTGTACTAATATATAGGTACAGGAATATTTCTGAACACTTCACTGAGTTATATGATTTTTTTTTTCTTCCAGCTGAAACCTGTTTACTTAGTACATGTTTCAACTAACCCCTTCCATGATGTTCCAACTAACTCCAGAGACCCATTTTACATTTGAAAGCTTACAACATAAAAGAGGGACAGCAACCTGGCATATATTTAACCTTGTTTTGTAGCTTGGTATAAATGTCTATTATACTAAAAGAAAAAAAAATGGCAAACTAAATTTGTCTATCTATGAGATAATAAAACATTTGTAAAAATGACAAAAATTACTCAGAAAGTCAAACAACAAACATTGCTTTCTAACTTCACGAGGCTTGAAGCACGTGTGACGTCTAAAATGTGGTGGATGGCAGTTGCTAATAGCAACAACTAGAAGGTAGATTTGCATAAATATATTTATAGCCGTTAAAGAAAATTACAATGTTTCAGCTAACCCCGTGTTCCAACTAACCCCACTCTCCCCTATTTTAAAAATGACTGAAAAAGCAATAATTCAAAAATCATCGTTTCATATCCCAATGCAGTCGACAATACACCTACCCTATCCCCACCGCCATATTACTTTCTCCCAAGCAGATCGGCGATTTCATGCCACGACTGGGAGGGGGTGGAAACCCCGGAAGGGGAATTAATAATACACTTAACCCTCAAAAGACTGGGGGCCATCATGCCCCCCCCCCCTCGACATTTTCCGCGACCATTCTGCCCCGCGAAATTTTTTGATCGCTCCACTTGCTGACTTTATACTTTCAAGTCCTGCGCATCTTTTGAAACCATTTTCGCGAAAATCGGTCATACCGTTACGACGCTGCACGATTTTCAAAAGTATCGGTCAGACCGAAAATGGCTCAAAAACGTGATTTTGTGTACAAAGTCGATGCAAATCGAGTTTTCTCACCTTATTCATAAAGATATGATAATTTTCACTTTCATTGGCTGAAATCAATTTATTTTAGCATTATTATGCTTCAAAATGGTTCTTAAATAATTTTTGCGAAAAAAACAAAGAAAAACAAAAGGCCGAAAAAACAAAGAAATACATACGAAATTAATAAAACAATAAAATACATAAGAAATTAATTTCGATACTAGAATTTTATCCTAGTACAATCGTTAGGAATGCTATAAGGAATAATAATACACAAAATTAGCATTCTATGAGCTTTATTTTTTCAATTAGAGCAAAAAGTATAATTTCATGCATAAATTAGCATAATTAATTCATATAAATAAATCGATATTATTTTGCAAAAATGAATAACGCAGTCTTGTAGATTACATGACACACTACCATCGTGCAAATTTTCGGCGCGGTCGCGCGATCGGCGGCCGAGATCTTAGGGAGAGGGGCCATCATGCCCCCCCCCCCCCGTCTTGACAGCTACCAAAACATCCCAGTCATATGAGGGTTAAGCGGAATAAAGAGTCCCACTGGCAAAGATACATATATTTGTACATCCAAAATTCAAAATAGAATTACATATTAATTCGCACATCATGCAGAAACTAATGATAAGTTTAAAGGCGGTCCTGCACGAGCATCGCTAAGCTAAACCGAGGACTCAAGATACGATCTGTGTGCTCGCCGCCATATTGTTCACGATCGAGAGCATGACTTAATTTGCAAACGGCCGGTCGTCAATCAAAATTAGTGCAAACACACGCCAGCCAATCGAGACGTACAGCGTGTGTGAATACTCTGTTTGTGTATAAAGCATTGTATCAGTGCACTATTGGTTGTTTTACGATCAGGGTACACCATTTTGTCTCACTGGACCAAAAAAAAAAGTTGTTTTGTTTTCCCTCAATTTTTGTGTATGTGTTCTAGACAAGTAAAATGATATTGCTTTTAAATTTGGAGGCATGAAGTCACCAACTTAGTTTTCAATAGGGGTTCAAATTTTTTATTACACGTAAAGTCAATTGCTTCATTTTTCGGAGAGGACGTTTTTGACAGAACGTGATTTGACAACATTGTAACGTGAACTGTCTGAAAAATAAATGAATGTGGGTGAAGTAAACATTATGGCCCGTATTCTGTTCCGGGGTTTACAGTTGTGCTGTCGCACGAAAATAGTAAGGGTAATGAGACGAGAATGCAACGCTGATTTGCACGCTTCTCTATGAAGCGTCAGTGAAGCGTGCGTCCTATCGTACGAAAGTAGATTCAGATGACGTCATTCGGGATCAATTATGTACACACATTTCTAAAGAATTCTAAACTAGGGGTATAGGTGGTTTAGAATTTGATATGGCTTTGCGAGTTTTATGTCGGATGAAGCTAATTTATCTATTTTCTCGTTAACTTGAAGTTAAAGGTTGTTAAACCTTTGTTTAAGAATGAGGTGCATTATAGAACTGTCCACAACGAGTAGATTAATTGCATGTTAATCATCAAAAATGACATTTTCCGACATGATTGAAGTGTTAGTTTGACCTGACATATTGTAGAAAGGACAACTGACGCAAAAACCAACAATAAACTAATGGTGGCAAGTCACTTGTCATTACAATGGAAAAACGGATTTGGAACTAGTTTGAGACTAATTTGAGAATGGTTTGAAATTATTTTGGATGTTTTTTGTCGCTCAGACGTCTCAGAGACGTCTCCGAGATATTCCCAAGACCAAGCGCGGCGATTTCATGTCACGACGGGGAGGCGGGGGGGGGGGGGGGGCAGAAACATCCAAAAGTGAAAAAATAATACACTCAAAATTTGCATACTTCGCACATTATGCAGAAACTAATGAAAATGATTGCGAGCGCGAAGCGCGAGCCGGTAATTTTGCCTTATAATAACATTTAGCATCTTATTTGACATACATTTTACCTCTTTATTAGCTTCACAAGCTAATCACTACATAAAAATTGTTCATTTTTAAAAGTCGAAGGGGGACGATCCCCCCTTAAAAAATCGAGGGAGGGGGGACACGTCCACCCCCCCCCCGTCTCCCCGGGATCGCCGCGAATGCTCGCGACAGAAAAGAAAAAAAAATTATATTCGGAGACGTCCTGGAGTCCGAGTCGCGGGACAAAGTGAGACACCACCCTTATGTGGTTATCTCAAGGTATTTACATGAGACTGATTTGAGACTGATTTGGGACGGGTTTGATACGGTTTTGATTTTGTCGGGGAAAGATCTAAAAGTGGTCGCACAGACGTCTTCATGAATCTCTGCGGACATCTCATGAGTCGAGGGAAAATAGAACATGCTTACGAAGTGTGTGTTGTTTTTTTTTTCTGTCGTGGAGACGCTCTGATGATACATAAAACAATTATTGGCGACGTCTCCGAGTGTTCGAGTCTCAGGAGACATCTCCGCGACGTCAGAATACCACCTATACGTCCATAATTTCTGCAGAGGAGAAAAACACCATTATCATTTTCAAACTGAAGAATGTAAAACTAATGTTTTCTTTCAAGACTACTGAATTATTAATGGCACTTGACATAAAATAGGCTCACTCGATTTCCTTTTTTGCATATATTGAGTGTGTTGCTATGTGAGACAAGAAACGTGTTTGTCAGTCACAGCAACAACTAGTTATGCAAATTGGATTCAAAATATTTAAAACGAGTAGTTTCATTCAGGCAATAATTGGTTCCGCCCCTGAATCTGAAACCTTTGTCCGTTGTCATTGTGCTATGTCAGCCATTAACCTGAACCGCTAAGCTTTCTCAAAGAAAGATAATCCGTGCCTTTATAATACACCTTGTTAAGCATGGATACATTTCATGCACAATAAAAAATTTCCCGCTCCATTCAAATATAGCGAGCATACATACATACCACATGTACACAAAATACACACAAAAAGAATGGAAACAAATTCCAATCCATTCTTTTCAAAGGTCCATATTTATTTATATTATTTGATAGATGAGGGATTTCGAGCGCGAGTGGATATTGTTAATGAACATTGACGTTTTATTGTTTATGTGTATGGCTCTGTAAAGAGTTTAATATTTAAATAGTGGAAAATTTACATTTTACCCCTTCCCATTATTACAAATTTTGCCCCTTCCAAAATAGAAAAACAAACATACAAAATAGTAATAAGGAAAAGATTGATGCGCATGCACCTAACGTGAGACTTTTGCGCATGCATGTAGCGTGATATCGGAATCAAATTCAACGTTTCATTGCTTTTGGCCAAATATGGACACTTCACATTTGTGAAAGAAAAAATTCGTGGAGCTATTTTAATTCAAAAGAATTAAACTCCCTTTCCACCTCCCTGGTTAATTGTTCCCATCCCAGGCCACTGAATTGTTAATGAATAGGACGTGATATTTAAAAATGCATGACAAGCGACATTGCACAACACTCGGCAGTCAAAGGATAAAGCGGCTACAAACAATCATTGTTGCGTCATTATTTCAATGGATTTCCGGTTTTATCTTGTGCATTTCAGTGCACGAGAAACTTCCAGCTGTACGGAAGTTGTACACGTTTGGAAGGTTTTTTTCGTGCTGGGAGTTTTTTCTCGTACGGTGCTATTGTTCGATTCTATTGTCAATTGCCGTACAACTCTAAACCACGTAACAGAATACGGGCCTATAAGTTTGTGGCATATATACAAGTGTTCTTACAGACAAAAACATTGTTCATCAAGTGATGTCTAACTATGCGTAAAACCACCAATTTCGGAGAGGACATTTTTTGACAGAATTGGCACCACATTTTTGGTTAATGGTCACAAAAAAAATCAATCTAACTCTAGCTTGCGGGGTTTTTAGTTTTTAAACCATCGCATTTCAGTAGTCAATTCTGATTGGAAATGCAAGCCAAAGGATTGCTAATAATCAAGATTCCAGGCTCAAAATTAGAAGAAAAAAAATGAGACAGTAATTTTGCCCTAAAATGCCATATAATGGTCAATTTTTAGAAGTAAATGTGTATTTCAATAATTCATTTTTCTCTTGTAGGTTGCTCTAACAGTGCCCAATTGCTTGCCATCGTAGATTTGATATTCCCATACCTCTATTTCTTTTTATGGTGCACAGAAGGCCATTTTTTGACGGTGTACCCTGATCGTAAAACAACCCCTATACAGCGTTCGGATCTCGAGATTATCTTGTGCATACTTCTCGCTTGCAACAGGCGGGGACATCCGACCGGTCGAATCATTGCCGATAAGAAATTGGCTCATGACTTCGGCAGTCGTTCGAGCGTTCTAGCTTTCGGTTTTTGGACCACTACATAAGAGTCGCACATCGTTGGTATGAATGGGCAGCTTGCAAAGTTCGTTACCGCGTACGTATTTTTAACTCTCTCTACACTCTGGGGAACGTACACCTTTAAAGAATAAAGCGTCGGAACAAATAAAACATATTTCATTAATACATACAGCGACCTGAGGAAAGGGTATTTTACTTATTCATTGTCTTGTGTTTTGTTTGCGAGCCCGAAATTTTGTCTTATATTAAATTTAGCATTGTATTGCACATAATTGATATTTTGCCTCTTCACTAGTTTCACTAGCTTATCACTAAAAACAAATTTTAAGCTTCAAAAATCAAGGGGAACGCGATCCCCCCCCCCCACCGAAAAAAATCGAGGGGGGACACGCCCCCCACCCCCCCCTGGGATCGCCGCCAATGCTTTCTCCAACTTAGTTTTTGTCTAGTTTTGGTTGTAAACGGTTTGGCCCCTATTATGCTGTGAATACTGCGATTTTATGCGTCGCAAGTTCGTGCAAAGCTATTGTGCGATCCGCATTAGAAAAAAAAAGGATCCACAATAGGTTTGCACGTACTTGCGACACATACACTGTTCGTCATAAACATGATAAAGGTGGAATAATTTTTTCTGGCTCCAGCGAATTAGGGAAAGATGATAACAATTAATTGTTAAAGGTTGTTTTTTTTATATTTATTTTGTTATTAGCATAAAGGCGGAATAAAATATTCCGAAGTTTTTTTTACTTCAGCCCCTCCCCTAGACATGCTAGACAAGAGACTGAGGGGGTTCGATCAGCCGGGTAAACAAAAATTGGCCCCAAAATGAGAAAAAAAATGACGAAAATGGGCATCATGGGGATTGATAACATTTTTTTGGAAAACAAATCCCTTGAAGTGTTGGAAGAATGTTCAAGATATAGCCAGGGTCCCAAAAAGTAAAAACAGGGACAAACATATTTAAGAAATTAAAGCCGGAGCAAAATTATGCTGCTGGAGGGACAACAAAAATATTCCACCTTTATGACGGACAGTGTACAAACTCAGTCTTCATAGCAGAATAGCGGTGTTTGTGTTTAAGATCAAAATCAATTATAGTAAGCTGGGATGGTGAAGATAATGATAGTGATAAGGATAGTTATTCAGATTTCAGTAAACTAATTATTTGAATAATGCATTGTTACCGTTTTACTCAAACGAGTCGCAACAACAAGTTTATTTCATGCACATAGACTATAGAAAGGATTCGAACCACAAAACTCGTGATCGTGGTCTTTGATATAATTTATTGAAATCCAGAGGCAGTCCAAAGTTATCATGATGAATATATAATTATTTTGAACTACAAGTCATGGGTAACGATAATTAAATTTGGCAAACCCATTTTGTCAATACTTCGTACAAACAAAACCGTTCTGTCATGGTAATATAAAATATCAAAAAGTTTTAAAAGGGCAATAATCATAGTAACATTATTTGTTTTGTAAGCGTTATTTGTTTTCAGAGCCTATTCCAATATCTAGAGGTCATAGTTCAGGCTAATCGCAAAAAAAAAAAGACCCTCGATAGGATAAGTTATGGTGTCAGACCTGCAGAGTAATCATAAGAAGGAAATACAAATTGAAGGCATATACACTGTGTGAGGCAATAATTTTTTTTACAGAACAAAGAAAAAATAGAAATAGGCCTCCATATTGACACGCGTCGACTCACATAGGATTCGGAAGATTTTCTGAATGGGTGGTGGGGGGGGGGGGGGGGGGGGTGGCTCGTTATATTTTGACCTACTATATAGAAAAATGTCGATAACCCCCCTCCCCCCCCCCCCGCTGTTGGACATAATTGTCAAAAATGCCAAACTATTATTCGTGTTGTTATTAACCAGTGTTTATTTATTCATTTTTATTTTTCATTTCTTTATTATTTACCTGTATTTATTTATTCATTTTTTTTTTCTTCTTTATTCTTGGTTCGAGCTAACTTAACTATGATGTATGATGACCTTCTTCCCTTTTTTTTTTGTGTACGTTGTATCATTTTACTTACGTTTATACGTTTGCTAGCGCGAAGCGTAAACCTAAATGAAAAAAAAAAAAAAAAAAAAAAAAAAAAAAAAAAAAAAAAAAAAAAAAAAACATTAATAAATTACCTACAATGTAACCTACCCGGAAAAAAAAAATGGAGCCCTAACACGTGTAAAGAGCTCAACCACCAGTGCCCTGTAACCCAACGACTTACGATCGGTAAAAAGTTACAATTGATTTTATCTCGGTGGCGTCATTTGGAACGCAGGTACTGTCATGGATTAGCATTAGGATATGATTAAGATCAGGGTCAGGACTAGGGTTAGGATTAAGATCATCAACTTTAGAGCACCCTGTCCATGATGAGGCTACCGAGAAAAAAACTAATCGTAAATTTCTATCGATCGTAAGTCTTTGTGTAACAGGCCAAACCAAGAAGAGCATGCTATTGTGTTATACTCTACAAATAACCCCTTTTTCTCAAAGCTTCGATTCCGGGGCCCATACGGTGAGTAGAAAAATACATTTTGACCATTACGTACTGTTCCCGGCCGGTTCCCTAATGCTACAGTCACACAGACACTTACGTTTAGTTACGTATTTGTTGATTTATCCTTCTTTAATCTTCTATTCTATAATTTCTTATGTATTTCTTTGTTTTATTGGATGAATGAAATTATCACTATTTCCACTGCAGACTATGATGGGAAGGCATCCGTGGGGATCTGCAAAAAACGAAAATAATTTTTGGACGCAACCGGACGTAACTCAACGTAAGTGTCTGTGTGACTGTAGCATAATGATTTTGTGTGCACACCGTAAAATTTTGCAGTAGTCGTCCTATAATACATAGCGGAGCCGGAAAAATCTACTGTATGCTTCAGATTTTCCCAGCTTTTTTCTCAACCGTAGGCCGTATAAAATCCGCGGAGTCACCAAAGGAACCCGAGCGGAGATCTGTCGGTGTTTTTTAGTCAGTCCTTCAAAATAAATATCGAACGGCCTCTTAGGGTTTTCGATTCCCGTGCAATTTTCCTGCGGACCCCTTAGGGGGCCGTCACACTGAGGTCGTTCTATAACGTTCTGTAACGTTCTTGCCCGTTCTTTAAAAAATTGCTGAACGGGCTTTGGTCGGGTTGGAACTTGTAACTTTGAAAAATAATTTCTTGAATACGATACTAGGCAGTTCATACATAGTTCTCGTTACATCAATTCCGCAATACGTTGTTATCCAGTTCAGACCGAGTAAACAGCTCGTTCACTTTATACCGTTCGTAGCACGTCCAAACCGTCACTAAAGTGCCTATGCGCAGCATGATAAAAGTCAGGTACCATGTTCGTAGTACGTCCTTCTCGTTCAGAGTAAGTCCTACTCGTTTAAGGAACGTTGTCACTACGTTTAATTTTAGAACTGGAAGCCAGTACGATTTTTTTTGAACATGTTAAAAAAAATCGGAATGCCTTTCCGTTCTCTCCGTTCGGGCCCGATCGCCAAGTTCGTAAACAGATTGTAAACGGTCTGTACTAGATTCTAAAACTAGGTCTGTACTACGTTCAGTCCGTTCATAAACAGATTGAGCCCGTTCAACAAGAACTACCAAGAATGCAGTGAGAACTAGCTCAGTGTGACGGGAATTATGACATGCCGTTCTGTTTAAAAATTGAAACGTATTGCTATCCAAGCCCGTGCTATAAAGTCCTGAGCAGATTGAAATAAGTCTGAAGTACGTCCACTCCGTGTGTACATAGATTAAGCCCGTTCTGCAATAATTTCAATTTCAATTCCTGTACAATATGGCCAATTTTGCTTTCAAAATAGCTCATACGCTGCATAGTCATCTTCCTTGATGACGCATAATTATATTACACCTTTACTGTTCGCGCAGTTTTTAAAAGCTTGAATTCTCAGCTTTCCAAAGATTGTACATTCATTTCAATTGGTTAAGAAAAAGTCCTGTCACTTTAAACATTATCACAAAAGAATCTTTACTTGATGGGTCAATATTTCCGCATATCACATGCAGATCGCATGTGGACGGCGTCTGCGCAAGAAGTGACAGATCACTATTTATATCAATAATCGTTTGAAACATCAATCTATGTGAAATAAAGATTCTGATGACAACTTCAGCACAATCGTGTTATAGGCTTGCCAGAATGTCTTTTTCCCCAATCTGGTCTGAAGCATCTACCTACGAAAACTATGATAAAAGTTCAATTATTTCTTTCATGTCCACGAGTAATTTGCTCAAACAGATCGACGGACAATACCATTCCACCACAGGGAAGTTTTCTTAGGCGAGTTTTTGTACGCTAAGTAATAATTGCATGCAGTTGTCAATTGTTCGCTTCCCGCCGTCAGCGCGGGTTTAGTTGACATTAATGTAGAGCCGTATAATTTTCTGCGCCGCTCAGCTGTATTTCCACTAAACTCATGAATGTAATGTTGCGTTTCCCCTCCTCAAATAATGGACGCGTCTTTATCTTAAGATTTAATGCCATACGTTAGATTTACATTTCACGTGGAGTAGAATTGATATGTTATAACAAATTTGGGCAGAAGGACTCGATTAAATTTAAACCTCTGAGATTAACCCCTTAATTTAAGAAGGGTGCAGAGGGGTTTTGAAAACTACCCCTAATTAAAAATATTGCGGGGAATGTGGTTAAAGACTCCTATTTCAATTTTTTTCGGGATTTTGCAAACCTCTGTTGTTATGGAAACCTCTCGATTTTGCACACGAAGCGCGAATCCTACATCGTCTTCCCGCGAAAACCCGCTCAGTACATTAAAAAAAAAAAAAAAAATAATATCTTTTTTAAACGAAGAAGGTATCTGAGCATTATTAAGAAACTACCATACATTTTATTTTATTGAGGCATGTATGCACTTTGGTTATGTGCTCATTCACAACTTGAACCATTTCGAATTGTCAAAAATGCTAATGTTGCTTGCTCATTGGATTAACATAAAATTAATGTGTTGCCCTATGCCTAGTAGGCCAACATTTCAAATTCGCAGATTTGAATAAAACAAGGCTATAATATTTTAAACGTCGATCCCAAACAAGACTAAGAAAACTACATGTTTAATATAAAACAAAGTCTACTTACTCATCAATATGTATAATGTGATTACCACAAGAACTGTATTCAAAATCATCGCCATCTTGACTTGATACGCGCCTGTAAAAACAGAGTTTGCTTAACAAACAGTAGAATAGAATGTAACCGCCGTCACATGCATATCATACTCCTGTAATGATGTTTGGACTACCGCTAGATATGTGTAGTATATATGTATATAAAGGAATGTTATCAGTTAGCCGTTGGACTTTCCCACGTACCTATCAATTCATTTGATAATCGACCGATGAATGTAAATAGTGAGCTCACCTGACCGACTTGTAAAAGAAGGTCTAAAAGGAGAGTTAAGTCGGGGGGGGGGGGGCTGTAGAAATGTTTGATAAGATTATAAAATCAATCGACTACTCATTTTATACTTGCTATTTGTCAAAAGTAAATAATCTGATAATTGGTTCGTTTACACTCGCTTAAATTCATTATCGTTTGTATGAACAGACAAAATAAAATGGTATAATATTATTATACCCTTTAATATTAAGTAACTTTCACTTTTCGAGGACTTTTTGTCAACCCCCACAATGCCCATTTTTGGCATTTTTTTCTTATTTTGGGGCACCTTTTTTGTTTACCCGGCTGACCAAGGCCCCCTCAGTCCTACCCCACGAAACGCGCCTGAGGTTTAGGGTTGTTATCGTTTTTTTAAAAGTTAAATGTACGTTTATGGTCACAGACTTCCATTTATTGTCAATGGGAAGGGTCAAAGTTTATTTCTATTGTTGCTCAAAATTTATTTTATTCATTTTTACAAGGTTGAAATTTTTATCTTCCCAAAAATGTAATGTAGAATCTCAGCCAAACATAAATCATAATGAAAAATAGACTATAGTCACCATTTACAACCTTGTCATTAAGGCGGGAAAAAAATTGGTAAAGTAAAATTGATTTGCTGCCACTAGATGTAAATCCTTTAACCCTAAAAAGGCCGGGATTGAATCACCCCCCCCCCCCCCCCCCCCCCGACATTTTCCGCGACCATGCCGCCTTGCGAAATTTTTTGACCGCGCCGCTCGATGATTTTTTACTTTCAAGTCTTGCACATCTTTTGAAACCCTTTACGCAAAAATCGGACATACGGTTATGATGCTGCACGAATGTCAAAAATATCCGTCAGACCGAAAACCGCTCAAAAACGTGAATTTGTGTACAAAGTAAATGCAAATAGACTTTTCTCACCTAAATCATAAAGATATGACTATATTTCACTTCCATTGGCTAAAATTAGTTTATTTTAGCATAATTATGCTTCAAAAAGTTTCGGCAATAAATTTTTACCAAAAAAAACAAAAAAAAACAAAGAAATACTAAGAAATTGGTAAAAACAATAAGATAAATTTAAAAAAAATGATATTGATACCGGATTTTTTTTTTTTTTTTTTTTTTTCAAATATGATTTTTAGGAATGCTACAAAGAATATTTAGACCAAAATTTTACCATTCTATGAGCTTTATTTAGTAAATGAGAGCAAAAAGTATGAGCTATGCATAAATGAGCATAATTAATTAATGTAAAACAAAATCACTTTATTTCATGAAAATTAACTACACTAACTTGTAGATTACATAGCACACTACTATTGTGCAAAATTTCGCGGCGCTCGCGCGATCGACAGTCGACATCTTGGGGGGGTACGTCACAGCTGAGGAAACTCAGGTGAACATTAACTTTAACTTGTATCTAGTAATACTTGCCAGAAAACATTAGGCTATATTGACATTAAAATATGTATTTAGAAAGTTTATTACATGGTTAAGAGGATGTGACTATGCAAGTTTTTATCTGCTTTTTAAATTCCTACTATCATGTGAACAAATTCAAAATGTAAAAACACCAATTTTTTCTGGTCCCATGTGTTACGAACGAATGAATTATCATAAATTAAAATTGAGTTATTTCAATCATTGTTTATGATTTTGTTGAAGGTTCTTAGTACCTTCAAAAATATACCTAAGGATTGGGATTTCAATTTAAGATTTATCAAAAAAAAGCCTAATTTTGTCTCTGAATGTCCCGTTCGTTACATTGCAAAATAGCGTGTACTTGCCCTAATAGTTTTGGCTTTCGATCCGGATCGAATATAGACGCCATCTACGTGCGCGTTGTTACTGTAGTTTCCAGGGAATGGCCTTTCAGAGTATACAGTTGTTTTATTGAAATAAAGACAAAGTCTTTTCAACTTAAAGAACATTGTCCTGATTATAGCACAAGACATCCCTGTGTAAACATTATGGGTTCTCTTCTTTGCTTAATATGGGTTATTATGGGTTTTCTTCGAGGGCGCATCGAGGTAACATAATTATGACATTTCTGCCTCTGACTTTGCATTACATTTCTTCTTTTTTGGACAATAATGTGTTGGCATCTTTTGGATATATACCGAATTAGTGTTAATGCTATTCTGACAAAATGTTTTTAGCTGATTTACGTTACTTTGACATTCTATGAAGGATATATGGCCAATTTTGTCAAGAAGTGGATCAAGGACAATCATAATGAACGATCTTGAGTGTAAAGTTTAAAAACCTGACAAGAATCCCATTGGCAATATGTATGGAGAGGTGAAGACTCACATGGTGGCTCAAAGGCCATTGCGATATCAGCCTGGAGGTTCTACAGAGGACTCACGGGATAAACCCCACAGAAGACCTGAAAAAAAAAGCTGTTGACACTTGCAAGACTATTTTAAGTGCACCTTGAAAAAATATATTTGTATTTTTACAGCAAATCTGCTGTCAGCAGAGTCTGGGTTCACAACCAGTGAGATACCCCCTTTAGCATGCTAAGTGTATCGATCGTACTTTGAGTTCGGAAGTTTGTATAATCTATACATTTGCATAATTTACTAATGTTTTAACTTGGGTTCTGTGGTATCTTTTTATGTTGTTAATAAACATATGACATCGATGTGAATCTGGTAAACATAAGTTGCTTTGGGGAAATCATAATGTATTTGTTTGATACTCGCGTCTTTTTATGGGATTTTTGTTGACAGTACGTACAATGATCAAGTAAAATAGGGACTCAAGATATGTTGATTTTTTCTTACACGCTTTTATGTAGGGGAGACCGGGGATGGACGTTACAAAATTCACATTTTGGCCCAGATAATTCTAATGAAAGTACTCACACACTCCATTCTGGGTCTGTAGTTAGCCTATTATGTTGGCTAAAACCTGAGGCACATAGAACTTTAAAGCATGTAAACACTAATTAACTACAGCTTAATTCATGAAGACATTTTTTTTGTAACAACCTACCCCGTATACGGGGTAAGTTGTTACACCATACGGGGTAGATTGTTACAATGTGTAAATCTCTTATACCATACTTTTGTTTTAACTTTCCAGTTTCTTGTTATCGTTAACAGTAGATCAAGTAGAGCTCTAGAATAGACGTAAGTAATAATAAAAATATCAAAATACTAACACCAGAAAATTGAAACAAATCACTTTACATGTGTAATGTAATTGGGGTAGGTTGTTACATCGACAAGGGGTAGGTTGTTGTAACAACCTACCCCATGGGTGATTTTACTCATAAAATCAACTGTAGCAAAGCTATTAGGCAGAATTACAGGGCATGGCTCAGGGGTATATTAGTGACATACATGTACTATATTCATAATACCAGACTATCATCAAGTGCCTTCAGTTGTAAGAACTATTGGAAATTTTAATTTTTGTCAAAAAGTCACTTGGAACTGTAAAAAAAATGTTTTTTGTTGATTTACTTTTTAATAAAACAACGGAGAAACCTCACGACCGGCAGTTCATCACAGCTATGTGTAGGCTGTATATAGATGCCAGTTGTTCCAACTTAGCACACTGAGAACTGTTACAACTGACCCATGTAACTTCCATCCCCGGTCTCCCCTACTCATTATTAATAAAGCTGTATTTTTACAACACACAATCATAAAGTTCGACTGTAATTCAAATGATAAAAGTATATAGAAATCGATATCCTCTTCTCCAATATCACTCCTCCCCCTTAAATTTATAACGACTCGATTAAGTTCCTTGATCCCATTCTCCAACTCATATTGTCATAGTCATGTATTTCAGCAGAACATCTGAAGATCTTTTTTTATTTCCTTATATTAAATGAGTGATTCATAATCATCTTTTCACTTTGCTATTCATCAGAACATTGTGTGATTTCAGTTTATTTTTCGCAATTTAATGAGCAATACACTTAATGAATAACAAAATTCTAACTAAATAAAATTAAGTAAATAAATAAATAAATAAACAAACAAACAAATAACAAATACAGAAGTATAATTATGCAGTTTAGGGGTATTTGAAACATTCAAAGAAGCAGTGTGTATAAAGTGACTTCTGGAAGCTCGTAAATTGTACGTTCCGCTATGTAAATGAGTTTAGTGTATAGTTTTTTTAACACAACAAATTATAGAAACTTTAACAAACAAAATTATTAAAAATGATACAAATTCTACAAATCTTGTGTCGAAATTTAAGTCTAAACATCGATATTAGAAAAAAAATCAATTATTAATGTACACTCTAAAAACTGAAGAAGTGCTCTTTTTAGCACTACAGAGGCTGAAATCAGCGCTTTTTTCTTAGAGCTTGCATAGTGACTGCACTCAAAGTGCTGTTTAACTGCACCCAAAGTGCTGTTTTCCCAGCAAACACAAAACGTTTTCAGAACGTTTTAAAAACGTTTTATTCAGGTCCCGTAGGTCCTTGTCTGAAATGAACGTTTAGAAAACGTTCATATAACGTCCAAGTTGGACTTTCAATTTGTGAAAAAATAATGGTTCCAAAAAGAACGTTTTTAAACGTTCTTTGGACGTTACAAAATGGAACGTTTTAATCAAAACGTTCACAAAACGTTTTATTTGGAACCTTATAACGAGACATATTTTATTGAACGTTTTATGAACGTTTTTAAAACGTCCAAATAGGACTTTATGCAAATGAGTGGTAATTTGCATATAATACGTTAGACATAATGGAAATAAACGTTTTTAATGAAGTTTTTTCTATTTAGCAGTAATAAATTCCTGCTTTTGTGTTTCGTTTTATTGTAATATTATTCTGAAACACACACAAACATTAAAAAACACTAATTCAGTATTGGAATGTACTAACATAACAAATAAAGTAATAACTAACCATTACAAACAATACTTTCAACAAACTATAAATTTACTGGAGCATTATATAGTGTTAAATCCAAATGAATCTCACTCAAGTCTGCCCTTTAAGCATGATTTTGATTGGAGACACTTCACTCTTAAGTGCCATTCCACAATTGGCCAAGAGCTTGAGGTGCAAAATAATATTTTTATCTATTACATTGTTTACATAACTTTTTAATAGGTTCTCCAAACGTTCCTATAGACATTCTTAAAACGTTTTCTGAACGTTCCAAAGGTTTTCTGGACGTCCGCAGAACGTTTTCCAAAGGTTTTCTGACGTCCTAGAACCGTCACAGACAACGTTGTGAAGTTTTTGGCACTTTGTATAAGGTTCCAAAGCGTGTTTCTAAAAGCAGGTCCTTAAAATTTTTCGAAAGGTTTCGTTTTGGGTTTTAAAACGTTAGAAGAACGTTTTACTAAACGTCCATAAGGGAACGTTTTTATTAACGTCCAAAACCTTTCCCAAAATGGACGTTTTCTAAAAAGCGTTTTGACAAACGTCCAATAGAACGACACTTGGACGTTCTTCAAAACGTTCAGTAATCGTGCCATTGTTAGCTGGGTTAACCACCTTTCACCGTCGAACGTGCAGGCCGAACACTCAGCAACAAATGGGACAAACATTGGTGTCGACTGTCGTCGGGATTTGAACCTGATTTTGTAACCTGAGAGGAAAAAAAAGGGCGCCGACGAGCACTTTCGACACTGCACAATCTCCACGATTGGCTGACAGAATCTATTGTAGCTTGATGAACTGTCTTTAGATTTGCCAACGAGCAATACATCTTCTATGCTGGGTCATAATTAAAGCAAGCTTAGGCAATTTTCGCTGATTTATGTAAAGCGTCGGCGGGCACTCTTATGTCTGTCTGAACCCGTCGAACCTGATACCGACATTGAACATTTTTTTGTTGATAAATCTATCACTTGGCACTTTCAGCGTGCTGATATAAGCACTTCAAGTGCAGTCACTAAACGAGCAACCCATAAAAGCACTTCAGTTTTTTTAATGTGTATAGTAATGTATTCACAATCACGAAGAACTTTTTGGGACGAAACAGGTTTCGGTCCCAAAAGTTAGAACATGAGATGTGCGCAGAACGTGCCCTTTTCAAGTCAGAACAGCGCGTGCTCTCCTTGGAATAGCCTACCCCCATCTCGGTGCTGTATGCCCGAGGACTAGCCGGAATGTATTTGTTCCCATGTTATTTGAGACAGGGTGTTTGTCCAACAGATCAGGCATTTTATTTTCATTTTTGAATAAGACTAGTTTTACGTTTTGGTTTCTCATTACATAACCGATTCTTATTTTTTAGCTCTGTGATCGGGAATTTTCTCAAGTCACATCCAGTATATATTAATCTTAATTTTCAGCACAACATGCTCTAAGTAGCTATAGAGTTTCTTCTATAGTAATAAGGAATTAGTTCAAGTGACTGCCATTAATTGGATCATTTTGTAACCAGAAAGCTACAGAAACACATGCTATTATATAAATTTACAATACTGTGCAATATTTTCCATTTTAACTTTTTTCCTCATCCCGAAAGAAGACACAAGTTTAATACTCTGTATACTCAATAAATATCTTACTAATTTTACTTGGAACTCTACTTTGTAATTTGATCATAATCATTTCTTATTCGTAATTTTGCTCTGATATACCACATTTGCAACCCTTGACCTTCTATAATATACCGACTACTTGACGATGTTTCATTACTTGTTCATCGTTTTTGTGTTAATTTTAAGTTTAATTGTATGTATACTGTATGTGTTTAAACAGGACGCCCGCCTGAAAAAACAATGTTATACCACTGATGGGGCTACCCTGTATAAATAAAACGGAATAAATAAATAAATAAATAAATTTGTATAAAAAATGCCCAAGACCATTGTTGACATCTAGTGTTTGAATGATAATGCCAATAATTCTGGGCTTGGGCCAAATTCTTACCGAAAATATATCACTTCAACGTACTTCAAAGTCAGCATTGAACCGAGTCACGTCTTCCGGACGATGACGTTGAAGGTCAGTGCCATACTTATTTGATTTACACACGTCTGTCCAAACACCCCCCCCCCCCCTACACACACACCTATCTGTGAATGTGGTTCAAAGTCACTGCTTAAAAAACGACCAAAGTCCACGGAATATTGAATTATAACATGTATTTACGATGTTACCTCACTGCAATAGTCAAATATTATATACTTTGAGGAGAGAAAACAATCTTGATTAACTCAATTTACTCGTCATGACCCACACGGACTTGGGCCATTTTGATATTCACATACTAATAATCCTAGTTAGCAATCAAAATGTATCGATTTGTATCATATGCACAGTTAAAATTACATTCTGAGGACCATTCAACATAAATTAAAACGCATTGCAATCAATAATAATGTAACGTGAGACCCTCTCAACCAGTTTTGCTGCCACCACAAAAGTTTAAGGAGGTTTTGAGCTCCGGGCTAAACATGAACTATTATCATGAACCCAATAAAATATCCGCAACTCATAATCAATCTAATAATTAAAGGGCTAGAAGTTATCCAATCAGGTTTACTGTTAAACTCTATATTACGAGCCTCTTGATTGGCTGAACTATTAAATGACTTATCGTAGCGCTTTCCCGTCAGAGCAGAAGATCGAACATCAGATTCCGGACTCCGAAGAATTCAACCTAATTTGACAGTTTATAAGCGTCCTTGCTGCATCCAATAACAGAACCAATAAAGTCTATTAATGGTGAGTTTAAATACCTAATCAGCTTAACCTGTCATTTAATAAATAACCACTAAATCTGAAGTTTACCACTACATTGTACTAGCTCATTGGCGAATTTGTTCAACTAATTAACTGATATAAAGCTGATTTTATAAAACCCACCTCATTGTGTGAACTGCATTTAAACTTGGAAAGGTAGAACTTCTGGGTCTGGTCTTCTTAATAACATTGGCGATGTACAAGAGTAGTTTTCC
>CALNVZ010001696.1:146360-160385 GCA_940671915.1 Paracentrotus lividus
TATATTTTGACTATTGCAACGGTGTTGAACATACTCACCTATGGCGAATGTCACAAGCACCATCATCCCAGTGAAGGCCATCATCCCCCCAAAAGGCAAGTAGGCCTTGATACAGGATTTGTTTATGATCAGAAACGATGATGGATGACTTTTTGCTAAGAAATATCAAACACATTGAATTGATATGGCTCATTTTAAGGCGTAGTCGGATAGACATGCAGCGCACGGACAATGGAAGGTATTACATCGGCTCCGTAATGTAGTATCATTGGTTGATCTGCGCTTGCGTATCTGGGGAAAACCCAGCTACAAAATAATGTACGCACACATCGAGGCCCCTAGACAAGATGGATAACCCGTCTGAAATTAATGCCGTTGTCAGACATCGCCGGAGAAGATTTGCGTTTTCTTCTGTAGGCCTAGTGTATTGTTTCGTCCGCTATTATTGTCCTCGCATACACACCGCATATATACAGGACGTATTGAGGACGACCACCAATCCAGCTGCAATCTGGCATGCATGAGAAACCGGTAAAACGCGTCCGTTTCTTAGAGACTGTTTATCTTCCTTTTTTTACGGGGAGGGGGGTGTTGCTTAATGCCATCAGTCATTTTATCAGTAAGCGCGTATTGCAAATCAAACTGAACATTATTTTCAATAGGGTTTATTAATAAATTTATTTTTTCATATATTAATATATTTATATAATCATATTATTTTCATTGTTATAATGATGATGATGATGATGATGATGATTATTATTACAGCCCGTAACCAGGGGGGGGGCCGGGGGGGGTTCGGGGGTTTGAACTAACCCCCCCCCCACCCCCCCCCCCCGCTGGTGAGTAGGGTCCGCTTGACCAAAAAACAACAACAAAAAGAGAGAGAGAAAGAAAAGGAAAAGAAAGGGAGAAGGGCGAACCCCCCCCATTCATTGCAAAATGCTCTGCATTGAATAACAAAAGAAATTAAAGCAGCTTGAAATACCATGGTTTCTTCGCTCGCGCTCCGCGCTCGTCTGTGCTTTATTAAAACAGTTTCTCCTTCATGGTTATTTTGAAGTTTGAGTTAATTAGTTGTAAAATCGCTTCTTTCATAAGGCTCAGGAAGTATACCAAAATGCTCACGGGCTATAATGTGCTTAAACAAATTCCCCTGTTCTCAGGTTCGTATCCAGGCCCGTAACAAGGGGTACCCCCGCCCCTGGCAAGCAGGGGTCCGCTTGACCCTCAAAAAGGATTTAAAAAAAAACAGTTTTTCAGAAATGCTGCAGATACGAAACGAAACGAAGCTTTAAAAAAACTGTGGTCGTATTAATTTTTTACCGACTATAAAGTTAAGGTTCGGTTGGTCAATCGGGACCATCGTCCATTTTTTTTCCTCTTTTTTTCCCCCTGTTTTTACTCTCTTTTTTTTTTTTTTTCTTTCTTTTTTTTTTTGGGGGGGGGGGGCGGGCCCGCTCGGCCCCCGGATCGAGCTTCTGTACGAATTCGTTTACGACCTAGAATTTGAAATAGTTATAAAAAAACTAACAAAAAACAACAACAACAAGGTATATAGGTCCGTGTAAAGAACCTTTTTCACTAGAGATTTGGTGCCTATGTTTGAATATTATAAAGGCGCTATCTTCATTTTAAAGAGAAAATATAATATTCTTTTTTTTATATACACGCTCTTATTTCTTTTTAAAGGGAGCTGATCATCAGCTCGTGAGAAATTGAAACAAAGAAATATAGGGCAAGATGTGTGAAAAACCCATACTTTTATTTCAATATACGGAAAATTTCCGGCTCGCACTTCGCGCTCGCAACGTTAACCCCATAGATTACGACCCAATCACTGAATCTTGATGCCCAGTTATACGAAGTGATTATGGGCCTTTTTTTGTGTTCGCTTCGCGTTAGCAGTTTTTTAAAGAAGGTGATCGCTTGTGAAATATTAAAACAAACAAATAATAGACAATATGTGTGAAAAAATTTATTCTCATGTTATTATAAAATTATTATTAAAATTTCCGGTTCGCGCTTCGCGCTCCCAAAGTTTACCCCTTGATTACGACCCATTCAATGATTCTTGATGCCCATAATACAAAGTGATTACTAGTTTATTGTTTTTCCGCTCTCTGTCCATGCTCGCATTTTTTTAAAGGGAGGTGGTCATCAGCTTCTAAAGGAATTAAAACAAAAAATATATAACTAAGAGGCAAAAAGTGTCTAAAATACACTACATTTAGGTCATTATAAGCCAAAATTTTCGGCTCGCGCTTCACGCTCACAAAGTTCTCTTCGAGAAGACCATTAATTTATTCCTAACGTCAAAAATTGAAGTGATGCTATATAATTTTTTCCGCTCGCGCTTCGCGCTCGCAATTCATTTTTGCTTTAAAGGAGGTTATCGTCATCTTTTCAAAAAAATGATTCTTAAAAAAACAAAATAAGAGGAAAATGTGCATAAAACATACAGCCTTAGATCATTATAAAGCAAAATTTTGGCTCGCGCTTCACGCTCGAATAATTCATTCCTTAAAAAAAGGTCCACTTTTTCAGGTTTCGAAAAGCCCCCCCCCCCTAAAAATCCTAGTTACGGGCCTGTATTATTATGCGTTCCCGTCATATAGTCAGCAGTCGACATGGTGATAATTTCGTTCATCCAGTAAAACAAAGAAATACATAAGAAATTATAGAATAGAAGATGAAATCAGGATTTAAAAAAAAAAAAAACCGTAACTAAACGTAAGTGTCTGTGTAACTGTAGCATCACAGATAACACCGAGAACGATCTTCCGCCCAATTGTGACATGTGTGACGGCTACATTACAAATAAACAATGGAGGCACCCTTTTTTGGGGGTGCGCTTTCTGATATGATATGGCCACGTCTGACAGCGGCATCAATGAACGATTGCCATTGATTGCACTCAGAGGAAAGATGAGTCATAATATCCAATAATATGTTGCAAACTGCAAACCAAAAACTTCAAAAGGCAAACACTATTCCTATACACCTGCAGTATCTTGGGGAAAACCCAGCGTTCTAGCTTGGGTATTATAATAGTGCATTATGAGACCAAGAAGAGTATAGGCTCTTTGATGTGAATTTAATTGATGAAAATATTAAGATAATGATAAGTGCAATCTAGATCTTCAGATCACGGCCGCCGATATCGTTGAAACTTGTACGATAGGTACAGTGTGTGATTTAATGTACAGATAGTGTATAGTTATTTTTTTTTTCATATTGATTAATTAATTCGTGCATTAAATTATTGTACTCGCTGCTCTTAATCAATAATTAAAGCTCATAGATGCGAAATGTCGGTGTAAATATTCGAAAATTAGTCTCTTGTGATTCATGCACAGATCCAGCATCAGCGATTTCAAGGCATTTGGTCGACCCAATACGGCCACTATCTGCTGTACTATGCCTTTCCATTTGCATGATTGGCCGATACGTTGCTTCGTTACGACTTTTACTGGATCTACAACCATTAGCTACTGTGTTTTGTATTATTCGGTAAATTTATTATGTATATCTCTGTTGTTTTTTCTTCAACATTTTGAATTTGTTCATCTTAATTCTATTCGACGTGCTGTGGGACTTACCTGAGACTCCATAGCAAGCATGCTATATAATATATGATGTCAAGCTATTTTGATGCACATCATAATCTAAAGCAATAAAAGTAAGTTCTGTTTTCAGAACCTATCGCAGGCGCGGATCCAGGATTTTCCAGAGAGAGGGGGCCCAACTTTGAAAAAAAATCTAGCGAGCGGAGCGAGCAAACGAGCGCGAAGCGCGAGTTAACATTCCCCGATATATAGGCCTATACCGACCTAAAACGAAGAATTTAAACAATTTTAATTTTACTCGTATGAAAACACAATAATAATATATACTAGCAAAAAAAAAAGAAAAAAAAAAGCGGTACATTGTAAACAATACTTCAGTGGTTTAAATATGTATTCTAAATTGCCACCATGAGATGAAAACTTTGAGGTAAAAATTTGAGTTAATTGTGCATTATATACCCTACTAAATTGGTATCTGCGAGCGCGAAGCGCGAGCCGAAAATTTAGAACTCAAAATTGGAGTTAATTGTGCATTATGCATGTTATGATTTAGGATTCGCGAGCGCGAAGCACGAGCCGAAAATTTTGGGTTTTAAAAGATATATGGAATAAATAAAGGGGCACTTTCTACTATTAATCTTTTTTAGATAATTATCATGTATTATAGACCTTATTCAGAATCCGCGAGCGCGAAGCGCGAGCTGATAGTTTTGAGGTAAAAATCGGAGTTATTTGTGCATTATGATTTAGTATCAGACATGTCGGCGAGCGCGAAGCGCGAGCCGAAAATTTTGGGTTTTAAAAGATATATGGAATAAATAAAGGGGTACTTTTTATCATTATTATTTTTTTTTTTTTTAGATAATTGTGTAATATAGACCTAATTTAGTATCCGCGAGCGCGAAGCGCGAGTTGAAAATTTTTAGGTAAAATTTTTAGTTAATTGTGTATTATATTATATACCCCACTAGATTGGTATCTGCGAGCGCGAAGCGCGAGCCGAAAATTTGGGGTATAAATAAAGGCGCACTATCTAGCATAAATAATTGTAGATAATTGGGTATTATAGACCCTAGTTAGTTACCGCGAGCGCGAAGCGCGAGCCGAAAACTTTTGGTTTTAAAAGATATATGCAATAAATAAAGGGGTACTTTCTATCATTTTTTTTATTTTTTTATTAGATAATTGTGTATTATAGACCTTATTTAGTATCCGCGAGCCCGAAGCGCGAGTTGAAAATTTTTAGGTAAAATTTTGAGTTAATTGTGTATTATATTATAAACCCTACTAAATTTGTATCTGCAAGCGAAGCGCGAGCCGAAAATTTGGGGTTTTAAAAGATGTACAGAATAAATAAAGGGGCACTTTCTAGCATAAAGAATTGTAGATAATTGTGTATTATAGACCCTATTTAGTATCCGCGAACGCGAAGCGCCAGTCGAAAATTTGGGGTTCTAAAAGATGTATGCAATAAATAATGGGATACTTTCTTGTATTTTTTTTTTTTTTTTAGATAATTGTGTATTATAGACCCAATTTAGTATCCGCGAGCGCGAAGCGTGAGCCGAAAGTTTGGGGTTTTAAAAGATATATGCAATAAAATTGGGGTACTTTCTAGTATTTTTTTTTTTTTTTTTTTTTTAGATAATTGTGTATTATAGACCCAAAATAATATCCGCGAGCGCGAAGCGCGAGCCAAAAAATTTTGGGTTTTAAAAGATATATGCAATAAATAAAGGGGTACTTTCTAGTATTATTTTTTTTAGATAATTGTTTATTATAGACCCAATTTAGTATCCGCAAGCGCGAAGCGTGAGCTGAAAATTTTGAGTTAATTATGTATTATATACCCTACTAAATTGGTAGGCCTATGTGGGAGCGCGAAGCGCGCAGCCGAAAATTTTGAGTTCAAAATTGGAGTTATTTGTGCATTATGATTTAGTATCCGCGAGCGCGTAGCACGAGCCGAAAAGTTGGGTTTTAAAAGATATATGGAATAAATAAAGGGGCATTTTCTAGTATTCCCACGAAGCCGATTTCCATCGAGGCCGAGGGCCCGCTAGCCCGAGGGTCCACGAGGCCTATTATCTTTGTGAAAACTTTGAAACTTTAGTTTTATATATTTTTTTCCTTATTTTTACTTTTCGTCAGTAATGTATTTCTTTTTCTTTAAAAAAATTAGAAAAATAGGCCTCGTGGACCCCCCCCCCCCCCACATTATAGGCCTTAGTTATGGTCGTTTAGAACCCAATTAGGCCCATTTCGCGTTTCTTATTGAATATAGTTTGCGAATATTGTACAAACATCGGGCTTTATTCCTTTCTCTTTCTTTTTTTTTTTTTTTTTCTTCTTTTCTCTCCCTTTTCCCTTCTTTTCCTTTTTTTTTTTTTTGTTGACGGGGGGGGGGGCCCCGCCGTCGCCCTCGCCCCCCCCCCTGGATCTGCGCCTGCTTTCGTGCTTAATCGTATGTATAGCCATATATTTATGAAGCATTATTACTTGAATGCTGTGAGCACCTTTCGGGGTAGCCTAGCTAAGCCGGGTAATAATTAGTTAACACTATAAGCGCTTGGAAACACCAAGGTGGATATATGTACATGTATTAAGCGCCATATGAAATAATGTAACTATTATTATTATCAGGACAACCCAATTTGAGTAGTCGTCCTAGCTCAAAATATAAAAATATTCTTATATTAACTCTTTTTTTTCTGTTACTTTAAAGTGTTCGTATTTCAAACCAATATTGTATAATATTACTGTATGTTATTTATTTTATTTATTTAAATTCGTTCAATGTAGTATGACTGTACTTGAAGACTTTGAACAAAACAAAAACGAAAACCTCAAACAAACATTGTATACAACTTTTTCGTGGTAATTCAGCCTAGACTAAGTCATTTTTGACATTGTAATTCTAGTACTTCTGTGTGTTGCAACATGTTCTATATAAAAATTGAAAAAAGTTGATAATCGTGAATTGAATTGCCTAAGGGAAACCTATCCATAGGGGCAAACGTGCCCATATTGGCGGTTTTGCTGCCTCTGGGATTTTGGTCCGCGGGTTTTTGTTCCGACTTTTTCGGGGGAAAGGGGTGGGGTGGAGATGGTTTTGTCGGGGCATTTTTCCCCCGCTGCTGCCTGGGGGTTGCCTTTTTGACTTATTGGGAAAACTAGTGTATTGAAGGATGAAAGTGCCAGTGCTGTATTGGAATACCACAAAGATAATTTCTGAATGATATCGTTTGGAATAATTTTACTAGAAATACTTATTCCTGCCTCTGCCTGACTTGGTGTTAGGTGATGTGTTTGTGCAGGCTGTTTCATGGTCATTGAGAGTCAATGTACCTAAAGGCCAATTCACAGTTGGTAGTGCGACTGCTTACGGCTGTTGCGATTGTGTGCAACATGTGTTGTGAGCAAATGGTCGCAAACGATCGCAAGAGCAATAATATCGTGAAAGCACCCTAACCGGGATGCCTGATTTATCCCTTTTCATTTCTTAGGAATAAAATCCAAGTTTTTAATTTTTAATACACTCTGTTCTGTTGTTGTAGACTTTGTGGTATGTCATCTTCCATCATTTGTATTGTCATAGTAGTCCTGGTGGTACGTCTCTGACCCCAGAGCCATACATAGAAATATAGCTATGCTTTTCCCACGAGAATGGCGCCCTCGGATGAGCATCGGGATTGTGTGTCTTGGGGGATTGTCTTTATTTATTTATTTATTTTTTCTTTCTCGGATGGTTTGCCTTGATTCTTGGGGACCGGAATATTGGGAGCATTAGAGCTGTCAGGGTGGGCTGGTTTCTCGGGGATGTTGCACTGCCGCTGGTTTCTTTTTTATTTTTCCCAGCTATGAATTGCGTGCATAACTTTAACTTATCGTTTTGTTTTTGTTTTTGTTTTAATGAAAGAATTGTCGTCATTTGACGGTTTGTTTCTCATTATTTAATTATCTTTGTCATTGAATTCTCAGTCGATGTTTACTAGGATTATTAACAAGAAAAAAAGGGGGTACAAAAGAAGAAAAAAAAACTTACAAGCAAAGTAAAACGACTAAAACAGACCTTTAGATCAAACTTAAGTTTTGTAAAAAAAAAAAAAAAAAGGGAAGGGAAGGGGGAATAAAAAAATAAATAAAGGGAAATAAGAGAGAGAGAGAGAAAAAAAATATCCATTAACATTACAATATGAAACTTTCATATTGTTGGTAATTTTTAAACCATAGTGACGCCGTTTCCGAGGCCATAGACTGTAGTTTATCTTATTTCTCAGTACATGGAAGAAAAAGAATCCAACGTTTTCTCAACCATCAATGTAACCCTTTTGTTTAACATAATAATATTCTTAATATTTCTATTTTACACGTTGTTGAATGTATAATTATGTTCATTTTCGAATATTATGTACTGCACTGCACTTTTCCCGCCTTGAACTGGGGTTTATCTCAAATATTCTAAAATAAATGTATTGCTTTGTATTTTCATGAGAAATTCCTCGTATCTGTCAGTATACGATTTCATGAAACGCCCCCATGTATGTTTTCTATTTGTTGTCTTTATTATAATATGATATATTTGTATTTATATCATAACATTAGTTCTGTATCAAAACAGGTCGTTTTGCTTTTCAGACGGAATATCTCACTGAATATAATATATGGTTCTTTTCTTTACCCTCCTATCTTCTTCGTCTACAGCTCCTTTCCTGCTATATAGGGCTTGTCTTTCCCCTTAGGTAGGTTTAAAGGCGTCTGTCTCCTGGAAAGATCAAGACTTCACCGACGTTGATGTACCACATCAACGGGGCAGACGTAACCCCGCACTGCGGTACGGGTGCAGGATTGGAGTTTATGACCCTTTCCTTCTTCGCTTCGTTCCGTCTGGTCAAAATATCTATACTTTTTTTTTCAGTTCTTTTCATTTATTTTATTTATTATAATTCTTTTTGCTTTACAACAATGAGGTCGGTATTTTTAGAGACATATACGACAGATATTTTGATTTTCTTAATTATCATCAAGCAAAGCTTAGTATTAAAAAAAAATTAATAAAAATAAATCTTTTCAACAGGAAAACCCTAATTATATGATTTTCTTAAAAAGAAAGAAAGAAAGAAAGAACAAAACGCAAATGGTAAGGCGTAAATATTCATATAATGAATGAAAGCGCCGTAAAATATAAAAACAACAACAACAACAATTCATTACAAAACTTTTTTTTTTTAGAAAATGATTAGTTTTCAGCCAATATGAAATTTGAAATAATATCTCCATGAAAAAGGCCAGGAAGCTCCATATGACTTTGTACACGAAGTCATGTTTTGCCCTTGTTCTTTTTTATTCCCCTTTGTTTAGGCCTATAGATCCTATAACCCAGGTTCGTTTCCCAGGGGATGCATTCTTGCAAAATTCAATTAAAAATGGATGACAGCTCTGATACCCAGGGAGCAAAACCGCATATTTTTGAAAAAGCTGACATGTCGAAATATAAAAAAGTTGTTCTATCTAGGATGGTTGTATGGACACTAACCAATATCGCTAGGGCGGACAACTCTTCAGATCAGCTGCAGGAGGGTCCACACAGGTGGGGGCGTCCAAAATAGCCGCCCCTTTTACAAAAATTAGTATTCTGACCACAACTGGTTGAAGAAAAGTTTTAAATACATTGAGTTTGGTATCAAATTAAAGATAATGAAATTTCCTACAGTTTGGTATTATTTTTAATAGTAATAATATTCCGTATGGGTAATATTTTAAGTGTTAAAGTTGGTTTTGTTCATTTTTTTCAAAAAATTATTTTTTATCTTTTTATTGTTTTACCTCATGTAATAATCATGTCAGGATCTGAAGCGCGAACCTTTTCAGAAATGTGCCCCTATGCATGGACAACAGTATGTGAAAAAGACAAAGTAATACTCTTTTTCAATAAAAAGATATACGGCTATAAATTTATGAATGCAGTATACGAAAAAACAGCGTTTTTGCCCCATTTATGTGGAAAACCCATACATACACGTGTTATACCCGATTACAGCACTTGCATACATGTATTACAAGGTGTGATCTAACAATTTTATGAATAAAATTTATACAAGTTTTCATGAGGGTTAATAAACAACGCTGTGCTATGATGGACTACTTATCTAGTCTATTGTGAACAGGGAGGGGTCTAGAGTACGAGGCCCATGGGGAGGGGAGGGGGAGGCAGGTGTAAATTTTTAGTGTAAAAGGTTAGATATTATTATTATTTGTTGTTGTTGTTGCTCTAGCCACATCACTTTGCCTCGGCTTCAATTTTTTATTTTTTTTATTTGTTTGTCCCCGCTGTCACTTTTAAGGAACCGGGATATATTTCAGTCGCTCCCCAAACCATACCCCGGATTGAAAAAAAAAAAAAAAGTATGTCAATCCCCACAATACCAATTTTTTTGCGATTTCCCCCCCCCCCTTCTAATTTTGGGGCCCCTTTTTGTTTTCCATGATGCTAACCAAACCCCCCTCAGTCCTACCCTCACGAAACGCGTTTGATGGGTAGAGTTGTTATTGTTCTATAACCTAAATCTAGGTTTGTGGTTACAGGCTTAGGTTTATTGTCTGGGAGAAGGTTCAAAGTTTATTTTGGTTAAAAAAATATATATAATTTATTAATTTTTACACCACGGAAATTTCTAACTTCCCACAAATCTATTTTACAATCTCAGCAAAACATAAATAACAAAGAAAAAAAAAAAATATTGTTACCATTTACAGCTTTGTTATGAAGGCTGAATTTAAAAAAAAAGTGATCATAACAATTGAGGGTTTAATGGGTTTGTTTTTATTACCTTTGTTTTTACCATATACTGTAAAAATAAAATAATTCAATTTTTACCAGCCACACTTTTTACTTCAACCTGTCAACTCCTCCCCTCGGCAAGAGACCTAAGTTTGTAACCTCATAAACCTAGATTTAACTTAAGACCAATCAACCCTATACGCGTTTCGTGGGGTAGGATGGAGGAGGCTTTGGTTGGTAAAAAAGGGGGGCGGCATCCCATTGAGTAGGGAAAAAACGGCAAAATTTACCTTTTTTATTTTTCAATCTCCGGGTATGGTTTGGGGGACCGTCCAAGATATAGCTGAAGTCCCAAGAAGTAAAAGTTATGAAATAAAAAGAAGATTTAAAGCTGGAGCAAAATGGGTTAGGGTTAGGGTTAGGAACTGAGAAAATAATAATAATAATAATAATAAATCCACCCTTTACGACCAATAGCGTATTGTGTATACATTTACAAAATAGATCATAGGTTTTCGTGGATAGCTTATATGGGATGATTGTATAGACTCAAACCAATATTTCTCGGATTGCTTCGATAGGCCAGCTGGAGAAGGGTGCATGCAAGCGACACAGTGGAGGGGCAGGGTGTACAGTGCAACCCACTTTTTAAACTTGCAAAATTTGCTGTCTAAAATAAGGCACTTTTATAATAGAATGTGCCCATTTTTAATTTATTTTTAAACCCAAAATTTCTCTCAACCTCGCATTAAGAGGTAACAAGCAAAAAATTGTTTAAATTAAACAAACTTCCGCCTGCTGCTAGAGACAAATATATATAACGGTGGGGGGGGGGGGGTTCTTTCGAACCCCTAGAACCCGCTGCTACAGACAAATATATTTGAAAGGGGTCACCCCACGAGACCGACGGCCAATAAGACAGACACTAGCAAATAAAGGCCTATCTAGAGCAAAGAGGATCAAGAGACCGACAATACACAAGGTTGACCCATAAGACCGAAATTGGGCAAACTAGGCCCATGAGACCGACAGTACTGAAACAGCCCACTAGACCGACAGTGCAGAAATTGAGCTCACAAGGCAGACCCTATCCAAAACAAGCCCACAAGAACGACAGAAATATATAGGAAAATATTTGTACAGGGTGTCTCACAATAATAATTTTTTCATGGATTTATGTATCACGTGGATGAAACACGTCTTGGGGGCACGATGCCATGCCACCCCCTATCGGATACAGTAGGCAAAAGGGGACCAAAAAAAAAAAATGAAAAGAGGGAGGAAGGGAAAGAAAGGGGATGATAAGGGGAAGAAAATTCAATTCAATTCAATTCAATTCAATTCAATTCAATTCAATTCAATTAAAAAGGGTGGGGAATGACAAAAGACAAATATAGAACTTAGGAGGCAGGCCAGTAACGGGGGGGTTGTTTAGAACCACCCCCAACTGCTTGATATATTTGATTCTATCAGCAGGTGGGAAGTTTTTTTTAATTTAAACAATATTTTGCTTGTTACCTCTTAATGCGAGGTTGAGAGAAATTTTATTTTTAGTATAAAAGGAGCACTTTTAACTTTAAAAAGGGGGACACTATATATTACTATTGAAAGAGGCACATCTGTGGTGCCTGAAAAAGTGGTTTGCACTGTACCCCCTGCCCCTCCACTGTGTCGCTTGCATGCACCCTTCTCCAGCTGGCCTATCGAAACAATCCGAGAAATATTGGTTTGAGTCTATACAATCATCCCATATATTAAGCTATCCACGAAAACCTATGATTTATTTTGTAAATGTATACACAATAAGCTATTGGTCGTAAAGTTTGGATTTTTATTATTATTATTATTATCATTTTCTCAGTTCCAGTCATATTATTTTGCTCCAGCTTTAAATTTTATTTTTATTTCCTAACTTTTACTTTTTGGGACTTCAGCTATATCTGTGACGGTCCCCCAAACCATAACCGGAGATTGAAAAATAAAAAAGGTAAATTTTGCCGTTTTTTCCCTACTCAATGGGATGCCGCCCCCCTTTTTTACCAACCAAAGCCTCCTCCATCCTACCCCACGAAACGCGTATAGGGTTGATGGTTTTAAGTTAAATCTAGCTTTAAGGTTACAAACTTAGGTCTCTTGCCTAGGGGAGGATTTCACAGGTTGAAGTAAAAGCTTGGCTGGTAAAAAATTGAAATATTTTATTTCACAGTATTATGGTAAAAACAAAAGAAAAAACAAACACTTTAAACCCTTAATTGTTATCTTTTTTGCTAAAATTTAATTCAGCCTTCATAACAAGGCTGTAAATGGTAACTATCGTTTATTTTTCTTTGTTATTTATGTTTTGCTGAGATTGTAAATTACATTTTTGGGAAATGAGAAATTTCCAAAATTAATTAAATCATTTTTTTTTACCCCAATCAAAATAAACATTGAACCTTCTCCCAGACAATAGACCTAAGCCTGTAACCACAAACCTAGATTTAGGTTAAAGAACAATAACAACTCTACACATCAAACGCGTTTCGTGAGGGTAGGATTAAGGGGGCTTTGGTTAGCATCATGGAAAACAAAAAGGGGCCCCAAAATTAGAAGGAAAAAAAAAAATCGCAAAAAATTGGTATTGTGGGGGTTGACATACTTTTTTTGTTTTATTTTTCGATCCGGGGAATGGTTTGAGGAACGACTAAAATATGTCCTGGTTCCTGAAAAGTGAAAGCGGGGACAAACAAATTAAAAAAATTAAAGCCGGGGCAAAATGATGTGGCTAGAGCAACAACAACAACAAAAAATAATAATATCCATCCTTTATGTGTACTGTACTAAAACTTTACACTTTCCGCCCCCCCCCTCCCCATGGGCCCTGTACTCTAGACCCCCTCGCCGTTTACAATAAATGAGTAGTCCATCATAGCACAGCGTTGTTTATAAACCCTCATGAAAACTTGTATAAATTTTTTTCATAAAATTGTTAGATCACGCCTTGTAATACATATGCACGTGCTGTAATGGGGTATAACACGTGTATGCATGGGTTTTCCACATAAATGGGGCAAAAACGTTGTTTTTTCGTATACTGCATTCATAAATTTGTAGCGTTATATCTTTTTATTGAAAAAGAGAATTACTTTGTCTTTTTCACATACTGTTGTTCATGCATAGGGACACATTTCTGAAAAGTTTCGCGCTTCAGATCCTGACATGATTATTACATGAGGTAAAACAATAAAAAGATAAAAATTAATTTTTTGAAAAAATGAACAAAACCAACTTTAACACTTAAAATTTTACCCATACGGAATATTATTACTACTAAAATTAATACCAAATTGTAGGAAATTTCATTATCTTTAATTTGATACCAAACTCAATGTATTTAAAACTTTTCTTCAACCAGTTGTGGTCAGAATACTAATTTTTGTAAAAGGGGCGGCTATTTTGGACGCCCCCACCTGTGGGTACCCTCCTGCAGCTGATCTGAAGAGTTGTCCGCCCTAGCGATGTTGGTTAGTGTCCATACAACCATCCTAGATTGGACAACTTTTTATATCTCGACATGTCAGGTCCACCCTACTTGCTCCCTAGGTATGAGGGGGTCATTGAGTAAAGATACGTCATTACAATTATCTCTATCCAATTTCTTTCGCGCGCCCGCTTCTCTCTCTCTCTCTCTCTCTC
>CALNVZ010001696.1:184811-203109 GCA_940671915.1 Paracentrotus lividus
GTATGTGGGCTTTGATCAGGTCTGGTTATCCAATGCTTTCACGAAAATAAACAAATATGGTCGACAATCCGCAGGCCATTAATGAAACATAACTAGTTTGTAAAATACTAGCGGAATTTAAAATTGCACCAACTTCTATGTTGTAATACATTTTACGGGTGAGGTATTGTTGGATTTATATATAGAATACATACAACCTTGTTAATTCCAATAACTTATCTTGCTTTTGGTTATTTATATGTATAAGATACCTGTATGTTTGTTGAGAAGTTTGACTGTGATATTTATAATTTATGTATTAAAGTTCTAAGCTTGACATTTTTTACAATAATAATAATAATAATAATAATAATATATAATAATGATAATGACAATATCTATAACGCGCAACATCTCTATAGATGCTCAAGGCGCATTCAAAATTGAGGTTATTGTACTAAGAACTACAAGTTAATTAAGATTAAGATTTAAATTTAGACTTTTCCACTACTGAACACAACAACATTAACAGTAGGGCCTATGCATGAAGTATCAGGTCAGTTTTTTAGCATAGTTTTGAAAGTAGAAAGGGTATTGGCTGTTTTTGATAGAAAAAAGCTAACCTATAACTGCCATGCTGTTTGTATTGTAATGTAGTTACACAAGAATGCACGTTTTTTCACATTAATACGCCCGATAAATAAGTTAATGCAAGGGGAGAAACTGTCCAAAAATCACCCACCAAAACGGCCTTTCTCGTGAAAAGGCGTCGTTAAGTGACAATACAGATAATGTAGCCCAAGAAAAAAAAGTCGCCCACCCCCTTCAACCATTTGTTATTATTTTTATTTTTATCTCCCCCTTCTTTCCCCGAGGTTAAGGAATGAGATTGCTCCCTTTACCCTATAACCATTATTATATTTATGTATATGGTTCTAATGTCTTTGGTTATAAGGTAAGTATAATAACCCACGGGTTGAACGTATAATTTAACGTGTTTCTATATAAACTAGAAATCTAATTTTGTCTATTCATTAACAAAAATATTAATGATAGACATCCGCAAACCCGATTTTTGGTTTTGCAAACAGTAACAGTTTACTGTTTCGTCACTCTAAAAATGAAATGCGTAGATTATAATACTGTTTTCTTGATATTAATATTTTAATAAAGCCTGTTGATGCACAAACGCGTGGACTATGATCACAGAATATTGACATGCGCTTATAAAAAAAACGTAGTATAATTGATATTAATATTTTAATAAAGCCTGTTGATGCACAAACGCGTGGACTATGATCAGAGAATATTGACATACGCTTATAAAATAAAATGTAATGATTAATACACATTATTTCTTATCTTTTTATACGATTACCGTAATTATAATCTTTCACTTTATATCTTCCGATAGTCTCGTCCTGCATGGCTGTTTCGTTCTTGCCATAACATATTTAGAGGTCGTGTGTCATAAGGTCAACACTTTTAGAATCCATAGCAGTTCTAATATAATGTTAGATTAAAGAACCCATTTCTCTTACTAAAGTAAAGGGCACCCTATCCGATCAAATCATTACAATTTAATGTTACCTGAAAGAAATCTCCACAAGGAATTCCAAACTTCATTGAAAAAAAAACAAAAAATATAACAGGTGAAACATAATAAATTTTACGTGAATTAGCCTGGTGTTTTATTTTTTTTTTGTGTATTGGTGCGTGCATGTGTGTATGTGTGTGTGTGTGAGAGAGAGAGAGAGAGAGAGAGAGAGAGAGAGAGAGTGGATGGATGTTTGTAAATTGTATTTTCTTGTCGTGTGCCCCGTGAAAACGCGGCTTTACCGAGTTTCAAGATGATACCCGAACTTGTTATAATTATAAAGTTGGGACAACGAATGATGAAACTGACCAGAAATGCATAATATGAAGAAATGAGCAAGGAAAATGGGATTGTATTGTGCAAGCGCGGCGATTTCATGTCACGACTGGGGGGGGGGGGGGACGGAAACACCCAAAACTGAAAAATAATACCCTCAAAATTCGCATACTTCGCACATTATGCAGAAACTAATGAAAATGTTTGCGAGTGCGAAGCGCGAGCCGAAAATCTTGCCTTATAATAACATTTAGCATTATATGAAGAGGTCATTTCCAAAAGGTACTACGTCCACTTTTGTTACTTCTGAGTAAAATGCATTTGTTTTTCAATATTTTGTACAGGCGTCTATGGAAAAGTGAAATGTGAAAGTGCATTTTTTGATAGTTGCTTTCATTTTTTTTTTCAAAGTTTTGTTCAAAGAAAGGTACCTTACCTGAATAATGGTGTCATATCAATAACTCAATTTTCATCAAAAGTGGATGTAGTACCTTTTGGAACTGAGCTCTTCATATTTGACATACATTTTACCTCTTTATTAGCTTCACAAACTAATCACTACATAAAAATATGTTAAGCTTTTAAAATCGAGGGGGGGGGGACGATTCCCCCAAGAAAAAAAATCGAGGGGGGACACGTCCCTCCCCCCCCCCCCCCCCCCCCCCTGGGATCGCCGCCAATGGTATTGTGATAGCCATGCGCTCAGACCCACATGGATTCACTCGTGGGCAAGTCCAAGCTATTTTGCGCGGTAACAAACGGACATTTAGAGCAAAAAATAGGCCTTTTTGATCAATCTGAAATTGAAATCCCAATCCTTAGGTGTATTATTGAATGTACTAAGAACATTCAATAAAAACATAAACAGTACTTGAAATAACTTAATTCATAATTAATTTATGACAATTTATTCGTCGGTAACACACGGGACCAGAAAAAAAAATGGTGTTTTTAGATTTGGACTTTGCTCACATGATACTCTTAATTAAAGTTGATACATCAATACAACTTCAAGGTTTTTTTTTTTTTTTTTTTTTTTTTTTTTTTTTTTTTTTTTTTTTTTTTTTTTTTTTTTTTTTTTTTTTTTTTTTTTTTTTTTTTTTTTTTTGGCAAGGTCATGTATTGAATAATTAAACTCTCAAGTTAACAAGTAGAATGTGTATGTCTTTCTTCAGATCATGGATCCACCATTGAAATACAAGTTACAGGTGTTTCTCATTTATATTTATTTATTGTTTTCATGTGGATAGTGGCGACCGATATTAGCGTCAAAGCTTCTTCCGCCAAGAAAAAAAAAAGTAAAAAAATAATAATAATAAAAAAACGTATTATGTTGACTTGTTGCTAAAACATTTTAGAATCTTGAACTGTTATTTTATCAATCGGTGACCAGCCGCAGAATAGATTGCCGAGCGTTCGGGTTGGTGGAAATTAAAGAAAAAACACCTTACATCTTGTTATATGATCAAAAGCGGTAGAGAAAAACAAACATGTACATTACAAAGTATTCTGTAATCAAATTGGATTGCTTATATCTGATTTTCACAGAGATATGTTCAAATAAACCTATTTTTATTATTCAATTATTTTATATGTAGGTGCTGTGGGTGCATCTGGTCTGGAAGTAAAAACGGTACCCACTGTCTCCTTGATATATGGGAAACAAGCAACTTTGACCTGTGGATACAATCGAAGCGTGTTTGCCGTCTACTGGAGGTATAAACCGGTTTCATCTCCGTTGAAATTACTTGTTGCTCTTGACAAGCATTATCAAGTTGGAGAGAGAAGTGGTCCGGGATATGAGGAAGGGCGTTTCAATATTACTGATGACTATTCACTCATCATACATGATGTTCAGGCTGACGATGACGGAGAATACATTTGCGAAGTTTCTGATTTCATAACAGGTCGAGCGGTACGCAATAACACAGTGGCTTCAGTGATTGGTAAGTTGCATTAGTTTTCAAGGGAAAATGTTGGTTTAAATGAATAATCGGAGAAACGATGGACGGTTACCACTGAAAAAAAAAAAAAAAAAAAACCGGAAATAACAACTACAACAACAAAAATCTGTAATTTCACTTTTGACTTTCGACTTTGCTCCACTAGCGTACCCTTCATTCAAGCACGATATCATTATAGCAGGAAGGGTGTTGATGTAAGATGGAAAACCTCTAATGGTATGAAAATCAAGAGTAATCAGACAAAAAGGTGAGGTTAGAATTTGAATTGCAAAACTTTTTGAGGAAGATAATTCTGCCCATTTACAATATACATTGACTTTTTTGATACCTCAGTATAACAGTCCTGTCTTCTGATTGGTTGAATGTTCAGTCATATTGTGAATCATGCCGGATGAAAATTTTCGGAATCCATTTCTATAGCAATGTTGCACTTTCGTTCATGGGTATCATCATTTTGACGCAACCACTATTGGTTTACGTTTGTTTAGCTAATCTAGGTCAAAGAACTAATTTATATACGAAGATGTTAATATGAAATTTTCATTCCCATCCGTGTCTGAAAACAAGTTTTATATTGGATAAGAAATATAAAGCCAATTTGCCTGTACTGTGGAATAGGGTTCATTCGTCCGAAAATAAAATAGGGACCATTGGAAAATTTCGGACGAATGAACCCTATTCAGTTTTCGGACAAATGAACCCAATTTCCTTTCGGACAAATGAACCTTAGGAACAGCGAGCTGTTCTTTTTCTCTCAACGACGTTTTAGATTTAAATTTCAGACCAGGTTTAATCGTACAGTAAGATCGTACAAAAAAAATAACAATAAAAAATAACAATTAATTTTTCCTTCGAAAAAGAAATAGGTTTTGATAGTAAAAAATGAAGTTAAATAAACATTGCAATCTCCTCTAATGCTGGTGTCACATGTCGGGTCTTCGTACTTTTGTCCTTGCGATTACCGCTTGTCCACCGGCCTTACTGCTCTCTGACAAGAAAAATAAAAAAAAAACATCGCCGTTTGACTCCCCGTTTTCCACCGTTCGCGACCGTGCGAAAGAGATTGACGGTGGGTCGGTGATGACCCGTCAAAAACGTTTGCGTGATTTTGCCGTCGGTTCATGCCCGGCGAATGTTTTGAGCATGCTCGAGCTTAATCAGAGCTTAATCAGAACTATACAAGACAATACCTTCATAAAATATTTTTATTAATAAAAATACATGCATAATGACATTGTATTTTATATTTGAGAAACCGCTTTTAAGATTGCCAAATAATACGAATCTTGTTTGCTATAGATTTTATATAATTTATATAATCAATTTAATAATAATAGGGTATGTAGTTATGTTAATGACATACCAAAATTGAACCATTTTTCAAGGAAGCCTACACAGAATCGGAAATACAAAAAGAAACTTACCCAGGCATATCCCCCCCCCCCCCCCCCCCCCCCCACAAAAAAAAGGAGCCTAAAATTGGGAATTCGGGCATTTGCCCCCCTCCCTTTTCGCCCGCCCCTCCCCTAGAAGAAATAAATAATAATATACACTGCCCTCCAAAAGTTTGGGTACACCTGATGCCAGTTATGTCTTGGATGATTTTAAGGCATTTTATATCCAGTACTTCAGTCCAAATGATGTTAAAGTACTAGAAATACATTGTGCAACCGATATACTTCACAATTATTGAACAAAGTCTCCTTGGAATTCAGAAATTAGGCAAAATGTGCAAAAATGACAAAAACATGAGGTAGGCCCTAACAATTTATTAATTATTGTAATTTATGCAAATTAAGGTCTACTTTTACACATTTATCAATATTTGTTTTTAAAATTGCTATGAAGCCCAATTTCTTGTTAAAAGCTGCTGAGTATAATAGTCAACAACATTGTGTTTACAAAAAAAAAATGGAATATCTTGTGAATTCCTTTGTATCCTTTTGTTTTAATATTTTCTATTGTCTTTGATTGTTCTTGTTTTAAAGTATTTTTCATGTTTTTGCATCTTTCATGTTTCAGAAATGTACATTTTGGTACCTTGATTGATTTCAAGATATCCAAGATGATGCTAAAGGCATTTTAGATGCAATCAAGAGTGTGGTAGAACAGTTTAGGGGAAATGTGCATTCAGCACACAAATAGGCAATAATTCCATTTTTAGGTATTTTTAAACTTTCTTAATTACATGTCAAAAAAATGGTTCCTTACTTAATTAATTTTTATATAAAGACTAAATTATGAGTATTTTGACTGGGGGAGGGGTCTCGGTCAATTTAACCATCTATAAAACATCAATCACTGCTGCCGCGCAATCGCTGTCGACCCTAAATATGCCTTTTTGTGACTTTTCCTTTAAAGTGTAGTGCAACTATTGTTCCAAACAAACTACCCGTTGTGTTGTTAGGTGATACAACATTGTATTATTGCATGTCAGACCTAAATAGAATATAAGATAGCATTTTGCTTTCATTTTCGAAACATAAAAGAGCTACAAAAAATAGTTAAGAAATACATAAAAATAAAAATAATAGAAGACAAAAGAAAAAAACAAAAGACTACATAATAATTCCTTTGAAACTTCAAACTATCTAACAAAATTTTGTTGACTATTATACTCAGCAACTTTTGAAAGGAGATTGGACTTCATAACAATTTTTTTTTACAGCTAAATATTGATAAATATGTAAAAGCACACTTAATTTGCGTAAATGATAATAATTAATAGATTTATACTTCAAAATACAAACGAACAATGCAGCGCTACAATTTATATGTGCCTAAACGTTCATGCAAAGTTTCATATTGATCGGATTATTATCAACGGAGATATCCTGTATTTTCCAATAATCCAATAAATTAGTGCAAAATCATGTTTTTGCCATTTTGGCATATTTTGCCATATTTCTCAATTCCAAGGAGACTTTGTTCAATTGTGTTGCACAGTGTATCTTTGGTACTTTAGCAACATTTGGACTGAACTAGTGGATATAAAATGCTTTAAATGACCCAAAACATATAGCTGACGGGGTCATCCCGATAGTCCGCGGGTCCGATAGTCCGCGGGTCCTATAGTCCGCGGGTCCGATAGTCCTCGGGTCCGATAGTCCGCGGGTCCGTTAGTCCGGTTCGATAGTACCGCAGGGGGGGGGGTGAATGTTTGTTACTCTGAAGGTTTGTTATTCCGAAAATATAAAAAGGTTCGTTATTCCGAAAATGGAAAAAAGGTTCGTTAGTCCGAAAATGGAATAAAGGTTCATTAGTCCGAAAATAGAAAAAAGGTTCGTTATTCCAAAAATGGAAAAAAGGTTCGTTAGTCCGAAAATGGAAAAAAAGGTTCGTTAGTCCGAAAATAGAAAAAAGGTTCGTTAGTCCGAAAATGGAAAAAAGGGTCGTTAGTCCGAAAATAGAAAAGGTTCGTTATTCCGAAGGTCCGTTATTAAGAAAATGAAATAAGGTTATGTCTAAAAAGTATCTTCCAATAAAGAATAAATTTCGCTCATAATGTTTTTAAATAATTTCTTTTATAAATAAAATGCAAAAGGGATACAATTGCGAAATTAATTATTTAGTTATTAAGGCGTGAGAACAGCCCGGTTTTTGTAGCGAAACTAATTCTTTATCAGGAGAAGTCGCCGTTGATAATTTTGTGAAATAAATTCTCCGAAAATCAAAATTAAACAGCAGAAACTGTTAAATAATGATAACCCCTCCCCCAAAAAATCCCCCTATCTGGAGCTTATTCACGGGTGACCAACACACAGTCCCCAATATTCTTAATCCATTCGCTCTGGCAGTTACAATAGCTCAGATAAAATCAAAATCAAGATGCTTGATCCACACCACTTCTTGATGCAACACATGCTTTGCCCCAAAAATACACATGTATCGGTCCTCCGCTGAGTCTTATATTGCATAACATCCCATCATTTTTTAATTGCAACACCGTTTTTGTTACTAAAATAAGTATATTTCATTTTCGGAATAACGAACCTCATTCGATTTTCGGACAAATGAACCTTTTTTCCATTTTCGGACTAACGAACCCTTTTTCCATTTTCGGACTAACGAACCTTTTTTCATTTTTCGGACTAACGAACCTTTTCTATTTTCGGACTAATGAACCTTTTTTCCTTTTTTCTATTTTCGGACTAACGAACCCTTTTTTCCATATTCGGACTAACGAACCTTCAGAGTAACAAACATCACACCCCCCCCCCACCCCCATCGCGGACTAATCGACCCGCGGACTATTCGACCAGCGGATAACGGACCCTCGGACTATCGGACCCGCGGACTATCGGACCCGCGGACTATCAGACCCGCGGACTAACGGACCCGCGGACTATCGGACCCGCGGACTATCGGGCTGTAACCTAGCTGACATCAGGTGTACCCAAACTTTTGGAGGGCAGTGTACATGTATATGAATGGATGGAGTGATCCATGTGAAATGACTCCTACCCCATGGTTGTTGTTTGAATAATGATGGGATGTTGAAAGGCCAAAGACCAAAATGCAGACCCCCTATAAATATAATCAGGACATACAAAATAATATAGGATTTACCAGTCAGTTTCAGAAGCTCGTCACTCCATTTGATAAGTGGTTCATTCAAGTTAGGACGATTTAGCTTTCAGTCGATTTTCCGGAGATCAGATTCCCTTTTCCAGCAATCAATTACATGTTTCATTCGTTCAAATTCCGATTAAGTGCACTATATACGTAAAACAGTAATTCAATTTAGCAGAGACGCTGTTATGATTGCGCAATACCGCCATAAGCAGCATTTAAATTCATTCCGAGTTTTCAGCTTACAGTAATTAGCATTCAAATTAGGACTTAAATTTATAGCTGCATGAAATGTTTTGGTTTTTAATCATATAATTTTTTTTTTCAACAAATGTTTGCGAATTGCTATAAGCAGCAACCGTGAATGAGTGTGTACCTTATATTACAGCATGTTCTTAAGTATGAGATATATTTTTTCAGTTATTAATTAGTGAAATTATTTTTTCATGTAACAATTTATCTTGCATAATTACATAGTCAACACACAAAAACTCTTCCACATAACAAATTAATTCATGCGCGCATTCGGGGGGGGGGGTGTAGGCGGACAGGGGGTAGGCGAACAGGGGGCGCCATAAACAGGAGAAAAGGAATTGAAGAAGAAAAAAAGAGAGAGAGAAATAGAGCGGGAAAGGGGAAAGGAAACAAAGGGGCGTCATAATGGTCGCCAATTCTATCTTAAATTTAGGGGGCGCCAAATCAACTTTAAACTAAGGGGCGCCAAGTAAACCTTAAACTTAGGGGCGCCATACTGATCTTAAACTAAGGGGGAGCCACTTCGATCTTAAATTTAGGGGGCGCAAAGTTGATTTTGAATTTAGGGGCGCCATAGTTATCTTTAACTTAGGGGGCTCCAAATTGACCTAAAAAATATAGGATCTTAAATTAAGTTGGGCGCCACTTTGATCTTGAATTAGGGGCGCCAAATCGACCTGAAGCTAAGAGGCGCCAGATTGAATTTAAACTTAGGGGCGCCATAATGATCTTTGATATTTTATTCTAAAGTAATTAACCAGAGCTTTAAAAAAAAATAGTTGTTTCATCATAACACTCAACAGTAAAGAAAATTATCTAAATCTCAATAAAGAGAAAACGTTATATTTTTTCATAATTATTATTATTATTATTCTCATGGAATAGATATAAAGCTTCAGAAAAAGCAATCGCTATTTTAAATGTTCAGTCTAAAAGTAACCAAGAATTTAAAACGATTTGCCAAATTGTATACCAACTTGGTTAAACCAATGCCAAAGTTGATTGCCTCAGCGCGGATTTGATTGCGGGATCGCACGCATTCCATCCGATTTACTAATTTGATTGCTTTTGAGGGGGATTTTGATTTGAAGGCTTTTAATACCAAAGCGAGGGAACTTAGTTGGAATTTCAATGATGAATTTGACGCAGTAGAAATATTTTGGGAATTTGAATGAACTGATTATCGAATGGAGTGACGAACTTCCGAAACTGAGTGGGAAATCCTATATTATTTCAAAATGAAGAAACTTTTTGGGGAAAAAAAATCCTTTGAGGTTTTCCCGCCTTTTCAGAATTCTAAAGGCGGGCTCACACTATGCGACTTGCTGCGGTGCGATTTTTTAAACAAACGGTAGTTTGCATTATTAATGCGACATTTGAAACATGTAAAGTTATCTTATGATATGTAAAAATTGTAAAGGAACAATTTTATCAAAATTTTATTCCAATGCGGGTCTTTAATTAGGAGTAAAGGTCAAATTACCTTAAAACCGCAAGATCGCAGTGACGTCACTGCGATTTGGAAACACTTATAATTTATACAGAGAAGGGGGTTCGCAATAGCCTTGAAATTTAATTTTGATATTCATAGGAATACCCACAACTTTGTACATTATGAATTTCCTTGTTTGAATGTTTGTATCAGATAATATTAAAGTTTTCCTGAAAAATCGCACCGCAGCAAGTCGCATAGTGTGAGCCCGCCTTTAGATAGAACAAACTTATACGTACGACAATTGCCAACCGAGCCAATTCGATATCGTATAACATCTATTATAAAGTATAAATAATTAAATCAGAACTGAATTGATATGAAAACAGAAACGGAGGCTTAATGTAAATGAAACATATGCGACAAAATATTTGCCCCGTATAAAACTATAATTTCCGAGTAAACCAGCCCCCAAATAAAGTTGATAATCATCTCCCTGTTTATTCCTCATGTTATATAAAACTTTTGTTTTGTAAAATATTACTCTGGGTATTCGTTTTTAACTCAAATTCATTCAGTTATTGATTGATCTTGTTGGTAAACAATCAAGGGGACAACAGATTAAAAAACGTAGTTTTCACGTAAAGTTTTCATTTACTAGAAGTTGGCAAGTTTAGCCAAAAGGGGGCGTACTTGATGCGGAAAAAGGGGGGATGATCGATTCATGTTGCCCGACCTCACCACGGTCCATCTCCGTCCTGCAAGCATGCATGGAACGGGTGCGGCGTCGTCATTCAGTCCTTTTACCGCCCTTTTAACGACTGGTCTGGTTTAAGACTGTTCTGAAATACCCGGTCATCACCCGGAAAGAAACCGGCAACAGTTCGGCCGTTCTTGAAAATCCTCTCGGGAACGGATTCCCATGCGAGCTCCCATGAACGTGTTGGACGGGCTCTAACCGCTCCACCGTGCGCCTCACTCTTTGCCGCCGTGTGCACAAATTTGGCCAGAACGGTGGCGAACGATGGACTAACACGGCTTATGTGACACCAGCATTAAGCAATTTCTTCTTATTCACTAAATCACTAAATTTGTTATTATAGGTTTTCCCGTCCAATTTCATACATTTGCCATCCGTTTTCATATCATGTGTATTCAAATTCGTGTGTTTGGTGCGGCAGACTGACATAAGTCAAACAGTTTCGTGTTCATGCTCTCAAACTCATTTTTAGGCACACAAATTAATGCTTTCGAAGTTCAAATTCGGATATAATCATTCAATTTCATTTTTAATGCATTCACATTAGTGTGATAGCTGGGTAAGCTCTTTAAAAACACTTTCAATTTCGTTTTCAAGCGATCGATTTCCATGATTCAGCGTCCAAATCCGTTATACATGTACACATACTTATGATAAGGAGTATGTAATCTTGACCATCTGACAATAAATGTGATTTTATCATTATTGTGATTATCGTCTTCGTTTTTAATTTCAACACCTCTCCTTTACTCCAAAGTCATTTGATCTTCAAAAATAAATCATTGCCATTATTAGTGTATTGCATTTGTGAACATCAATTTCCATTATCATGGTTCTTATGTTTAAGTGTCTTCATTGCCAATCTTTATTTTCATCGTCGCAATTTTTTTTTTTTTTTTTTTTTTTTTTTTTTTTTTTTTTTTGCTTCATTTTACATCTTTGTTCACAACAAGGCATGATTATTATAAACTTTTCTTAATTAATGATATGTTTTGACATTCAATTAAAGATACTGCATGAGCAATGTAAATTTCAATTGGTACTTTACGTGTTTAATTTGAATGCTTCTATCATGAACTTGTTTGTCTAGAAACGAATTTGAATATACGGAATGAGAGGGCGACAGGATAATAACGAATTTGAATAAACATTGCCGAAAATATATGCTTATTATGTGAACTAGAATGCACCAATACGAAATCGGTCACTATAATCGTTAATTTGGATGACTGAATACGATTTTGAATGAAAATATTTCGATGCATCAGCGTATTTTTACAAAAATGAATGTCTCTAACATGAAATTGACTGACAAAACAATCAAATGGACCTGGAAAACCTATATTATCATAATATTTTTCACTAATTTGAATGCACAAATGATGAAATTAAATGCCTACATCCGAATTTGAACTTTGCAACCATTACTTCGTGTGCCTAAAAACGAATTTAAGAGCATGAACACAAAATTGTTTGACTAAAGTCAGTCTATCGCATCAAACACACGAATTTAAATACACATTATATGAAAACGAATGATAAATGTATGAAATTGGCCGGGAAAACCTATATTAATATTTTTATTATTATTATTATTATTATTATTATTATAATTATAATAATTATTGTTATTATTATTATTATTATTATTATTATTATTATTATTATTGTTATTATTATTATTATTATCATTATTATGAGTATTATTATTATCATTATTATTATCATTATTATTATTACTCTTCCTATTATAATTTCCATTATTTTTGTTGGATGATTACATTTTTAAATTTTTTTTAAAATCCAGTTGTAGCCGAACATCCTTATCTTCGGATCCGTCAATGTGACGTCTCATCTGACGAGAAAACTGATCCGTGCAGACTCCCAATTTACAAAGATCAGGACATTGAAATCACCTGTTCAGTTATTCGAGTTAAACCGAAGGTTGAACTTTATTGGACCTCTCCTGAACTTGGAGGGAGAGTGAGGAATGCAAGTTTGAAACAAGGAAACCGGAGAGACGGAGCCTTCGACCAATCTTCAACCATCGTCATTGACACATCACAGCATTTTGACAAACGGCGTTTTATCTGCACCGCCGAGGGACTGGCAGTTGATGGGAAAGCAAATCAAACTATCACAATCTATTTTTCAAAAAGTAAAGGCAATTTTTTACCATACGATTTTCTTCTTAATTTTATCAGTATTACTAATATTGTTTCCTTTAATGTGATCGTGGTAGAATTCGAAAGGTATCATATCAGATATATGAAAGTCTGTGCGTCGAATATATTTATGTATGAACATTTATTTATCTCTCTCATATATGGGCAATTCCACGGTAACTGACCTTACAAACAACATGAATTTTCTTGATTGTTTGTATTGTATATAACTCAGTAGATAATAATACATTGGTCTTATGATACTGAAGGGATTGGGCGAAAAAATTTGAAACTTTTTTTCCTATGAAATGACGAACAAATATGTGTCGGTAACTGACGTTACAGAAAACGGACATGGATTTTGATGGTATGGATTCCAATCACATTATCTCATGTCCGAGACATGGTAGAGTGATACCTTTGGTATGATATCATACCTAGACTCTTCAGTAAACATGTGCAAACAAAAGAATGTAATTTGAATATTTATCTTTTACGCTATAGCAAATTTACTTAAGTGATGTCGGTAACTGATGTTACCCTTACATCTGCCGTGCTTTTCGTCCCTTTGCAATTAACTGAATATTCCATGACTTTTGGAATAGATCATAGTAATCACCCTTTACACTTTGGAAAAAAAAAATAGGAAAAACGATTAAAGAAACCATCAAAATCTGCAAAAGAGTGAATTTTGCTTATGTACTTTCCCACATATTCGTTTTTAATGAGGGTTACAGATTTCATTGAAATATTTTTTTAATGAATTTGAAAGTTTTATATATCTAACAACAACCGTGACGTTAGGATTAAGGTAATGATTTAAATAACTTAGGACACACATTTCTTTTCTTGATGTCATGTCCGGATTTCTGTGGAATTGCCCATATACAATATTTGAAAAATAGTGGCCCGTATTAAAAAGTTGAACGACAGGACAAATAACACAATATCACCATACAAATCTAAACCTTCTGCACAAACCCAAAAATCAAACAAGCACCATTCTAAACTGTATATTTACCATGTTTACTGAATTTGTGTAACTTAGAAGCAGTAATGACAAACAAAAACTTTTTTATCAGTAACCCCTTGCCCTGAATACCGTGTATCATTGACACTTTCAGAAGTCAAGATAAGCCTAATTTTTCAGCTGAAAAGCACAATATTTTTTATTTCCTGAATTAATTATTGACTAAGTCCGCATCAGTTGCGGTTGTCATTTTGAACTTCATGACGCTGACTGATAAATCTTGTGAAAATATCAATTTTGTTCATAAATATGCAATCAATTAAAATGTTATGGAATGTTAAATAATGCAACTCAATTTTAGCGAAGTTTGGACAACTTTTAGTTACAAGGCGTGTAGAGTGACAAATTAGCTGTCTCCAATATATAACTCGCAAATTAGCTACCTCTGATATAAAACTCGCAAAGCCATTTCGAATTCTAAACCACACACATCCCTTGTTTAGCATTCTTTACACTCAGTCAGCTGTATTAACTCATGATGCGATCGCAGACTTTGTTTGTGCTATTCGATTAACTCTTCACTGACTCTGCATATAGAAGCGTATTGGGAATTCACACCAAAGTTGCATTCTCGTATACCAAAATTCGTACTAAGTCGGACCGATAGCGTAATTCCAGTCAGCGGTTATGGATACGGGCCATAGTCTTTCCTTAGTTGAACCGGTCAGGGGTCTCCAGAATTTTGCTATATACAGTGGTGGCCAAAATTGTTAGAACACCAAGTAAATTTAAATGATTTTAGTTGTTTTCATTCATTTGGCCTTTTAAATACCTAGGCTATACAATGATTGGAATGTTTAGGAAAGTCATCATTATACTTTAAAAACTAAATAACATAGTCATGCGTTTGGAACTCGCCCTTTAACTCACCCCAAATCGCCCTTTTTTGTGTTGCGCTACCAATCGTAAAATCTAAATATCTTGCCCTTACAGGATCAAAGTGTCATAACGTTAAAATAACAAGTCTCTCCCTACAAAAGTATACATTTTCTGAAAGGAAATTTCATGAGAATGTCAAAAATGGCATTCACGATAAGCTAGGGTGAAGAAGTAACATCTTATGTTTGGATTTTTTGAATTATTTGTGAGGGGCCCCAAATGTTTAATTTGGAGCCCCTACTCAAGTCTCCCTTTCCTCTGACCCTTAATCTTTCAACATATTTTAATTGCTCATGAAATTTCCTTCAAACAAATATACATTCATAAGGAATTTCTTCATTTCATGAAAAATAATCTTAACCTTAAACGGACATGGTTATTTTAGTGATCTTACCACCAAGGGAGGGGGCCAATCCACCCCTCCCCATGAGATCAAATTTTCAAAAGCATGTACTTGCAGCATATTAAAATAAATAAAACTGCAAAAGTTTCATACTTCTGCCTCAATTTTTTTTTTTTTTTTTTAATTTTTTTTTTTAGCTACTTGCATATGTAATTGCCATTTTTGGACTACATGTTTCATACATGGGGAAACTGAAAGCGCATAGCGCAACGATTTTTAAAGCTGCGCATTACCTGCGCATTACCTGATGGTCGAAAGTATATAAATTTGGTATCAAAATAATACGTAAGACCCTATGCTAAAAAGTCATGAAAGCTCATGGCACACAAAAGATATCTTAAATCTTACTTCGGCAAATGTAATAGGGCATTCAGAATCCCATAGACTTTTTGTAGCTTCGGGTGTTCTAATAATTTTGGCCACCTCTGTATATTACAATGTTCTCTTCTCCAAGTGATTAAAGATACAAAATTTAATCTCATTAATTAATTGGTATAAGTAATGTATGTATTTATCATATAATACACCAGCTGGTCCTTTTCCTGGCGCCATTGTGGGTTGGACATTTCTAGGCGTTGCCGTGTTCATGGTAATTGCTGGTGTCATCTGGTGGAGACGGAGGAAATATTTGAAGACAGTGGCACGTACACCGGGTAAGATGCAATAATTTACGTTTTGATACATCTGCTTGTTTATAGAGGCAATTTATTAGTTTTCTGATTTTGTACAAAATATGCTGCCAGGATTTGACATATTGTTATTCCTTGATTTATAACCTCGAAATACAGAGCATAAATTTTACTCCATACGATAACTTATTCATGTCAGTATCAGCGAAACAAAGGTGGGGGCCCCTTTTCCAGTATGGCCATTCTTTGAAAAGTAAACCTTTTTTGGGGACAAAATAAAGTTTTTGCTTCTCGATTTTAAGCTGCATATTCAAACAGAGCAATGTCTAAAGTTTCATGAACTGAATTGCTCCAAAACGGTTCTGCAATAATTTTTACGAAAAAACAACAAAGAAAAACAAAAGGTCGAGAATATGTCTTATTTACTTCTGAGCTCAAAATATGTCATGGCGAAATATAATTCACAAAACATATATGAAGATTAGAAGGAGGTAAGATATATTTTGTAAGAAAATGGGGAAATCTGAAAATGTGTGTACAAAAGGAATGAAAAGTTGTTCACAAAATCGGCCATTTTGAAGCCGATGTTGCCAATATCAGGATACCCATAGAAGTTATAACGAGACTTTTCAAACTTCCATTTCTTTCTTATTTTATAACCGATTATGATGATTTTTTTTTTGAATTGCTCCTCTCATTATGCTCTTTCTTATAAAAGTGATTATTTCCTTGGGGTTTGGTTTCCTTTAACAGATCCATAATTCATATCTCACAGCAATAAGAACAGTTTATCATTTTAAAACTAACATGAATTTCAAAATGGAATTGAACTTATAAAATCATGCCTTTTTGGAAGTCACACACGTGACCGACTTCTTTTAACCTCTGACCTTGAACATGCATATTGCATGCGCGTATTCTGGGGGGGGGGGGCTTTACGGGCCCGGGCCCCCCGGGGGGCGCAGGGGGGCGCCGAAAAGAGGAGGGAAAAGGGAAAGGAAAAAAAATGAAAGAAGAAAAAAAGAGGAGAAAAAAAAAGAGAAAGGGAATAAGGGGGGAAAGAGGAAGGAAAAAAAGAGAGAGAGAGAGAAAGAGAGAGGGGAAGGGAAAGGGGGAGGGGGCGCCCCTAGGGGGCACATAAATCGACAGTAAACTAAGGGGCGCCAAATTGACCTTAAACTTATAGGGGCGCCAAATCGACCTTAAATTTAGGAGGCGCCAAATTGACATTAAACTACGGGGGCGCCAAATTGACCCGAAACTTAGGTGGGGGCGCTAAATTGACCTGAAGCTGAGTGGGCGCCTAATAGATATTAAACTTAGGGCTTCGAATCGACCTTGAACTAAGTAAGGGCGTCAAATTGACCTTAAATTTAGGGGGGGGGCGCCGACTCGACCTTAAACTAAGGAGCGCCAAAATTGAGCTTAAACATAGGGCGCCAAACTGACCTGCAAACATAGTGGGGCGCCGAATCGACCTTAAACTTAGTGGGGCGCCAAATTGAGCTCAAACGTAGGGGCGCCATATTGACCGAAACTTAGGTGGGGCGCCAAATTGGCCTGAAGCTGCGATGGGGCGCCAAATTGATATAAAAACTTAGTGGCGCACGAATCGACCTTGAACTAAGTAAGGGCGTCAAATTGACCTTAAATTTAGGGGGGCGCCGACTCGACCTTAAACTAAGGGGCTCCAAATTGAGCTTAAACATACCCTTACAAAAATATCGTGTGGTACCACACAACGGTACCATACAAAATACCACAGGATTTTCCTATGGTTTTTTTTGCAAAAATACCACACAAAATACCATACAGCAGTATCATACAACCAAAATACCATAGGATTTCCTATGGTTTTTTGGCACAAATACCACACAAAAATAACCATATCAGCCAAAAATACATAGGATTTCCTATGGTTTTTTTGGCCTTATACACATAACAATTCAGCCAAAATACCACACATACCAAAGAAGTATCATACAGCCAGAAATACCATAGGGATTTCCTATGGTTTTGGCACAAATACACACACAAAATACCATACAGCCAAAATACGCTAGGATTCTATGGTTTTTTTGGCACAAATACCACACAAAATACCATACAGCCAAAATACCATAGGATTTCCTATGGTTTTTTGGCACAATACCACACAAATACTTACCATACGCCATACCATAGGTTCTATGGTTTTTGGCACAAATACCACACAAAATACATACAGCAAATACCATAGGATTTCCTATGGTTTTTTGGCACAAGTACCACAAACAAAAATACCATACAGGCTGGTAACGGCTACAATACAGCCAAAATACCATGATTTTCCTATGGTTTTTTGGCACTAAGTACCC
>CALNVZ010001696.1:213799-224123 GCA_940671915.1 Paracentrotus lividus
TTCCATTCATAGACAAATGGTAGTTACAGTACTTTGTGCCTAAAAAAAAAATCTATGGAGACTCATACACCAAACAAGCATTAAACTAGACTGAAAATTCTGAATATCCGAAATACATCAATTCTAATAATAAAATAAGTGACAGGATTTTCGGTCTCAACAAACCTATGGCTAAGTCTACATTTTTTTATTTTTTAAAATTGTTTTTCACTTTTACAAAAAAGTAGATAAAAAGTAGGAAAAGTAGGAGATTTCAAAGAAAAAGTAGGATAAGTAGGAGGTTGACAAAAAAGTAGTGAAAAAGTAGGAAAAGTAGGAGCGCTTGAAGGCCTGCAATAATAATAATGATAATAATAATAATAATATTGATAATAATAGTAATAATAATAATGATAATGATAATAATAATAATAACAATAATAATAATAATAATAATATTGATAATAATAGTAATAATAATAATGATAATGATAATAATAATAATAACAATAATAATAATAATAATAACAATAATAATAATAATAATAATAATAATAATAATAATAATAATAATAATAATAATAATAATGATAATAATAAGTTTCCGTCCCTCACGACATAAACCTCGCAGTCAAGGAAAGGGACAAGCGGTTGAAATATCAAGACCTGAGGGTCGAATTCGAACGAATGTGGAATGTCAAGGCAGAAGGGATGGTCAAGATCTCCCCAAACATCCAGATCTACGATCTTCAGGCAGCTATATATTCTCGGCACAACTAGAATGATCCGAAAAACACTTGGACACTGAAAAGTTGCACTTGAAATCACTTTGTGATTTTTGTTAAAGCAAAGTCTTTCAAGGAAAAGTACGGACTTGATCCTGTTTATCATAATAATAATAATGATAATAATAATGATAATAATCATAATAATAATACTGATAATAATTAGTTAATCGAGTTAACATACGATGCTGAGGTCGATGTGTGAAAGAGGATTCTAGACGATTTGTTTCTCGAAGCGATTTTGTCATGTCCGCATCACAAGATTCAGTTAAAAATGGACTTTAAAACTGCCATAGACGTAAAACAACTATCATCAAGTCATGTTCATCAACTATCTTTGCAAAAAGAGTCATCAGGTACCAATGTTCGTGTTTAATAATGAAGAAAGGTAAAAATTTACGTAAATACGGCGATCTTGCATGCATATTGCATTAACAGTGATGACTGACTGAGTGAGCGAGTGAGCTGAGCTGGGTGCGAGCCGAGCGACGACAGCATGTTATCAGTATTCCTTTAATCGTGGTTTGTGTCAAATCGATTTCTTTCTTCTGAAATGGATTTGTTGTGTTTTTCTATGTCGTTATACCTCACAGAAAATAGGTTTTGAATAAATTCTGGGAAAGTTTTGAATCACAACCATCAGAAAAACTAAAATAAACATATCAATTTTTCACCTTTCCAATTCCACGAGGGTCCCAGCGAATTTGACAAGGGTACGTGAAAAAAATTACGCATATTGCTCCATCCCCCTGGAAAACTTTTAGGTTACGCCATGGGTCGGCGGCAAAAAACTTTACGTACACTTCAACCCCACCTAAGTACCCCCCCCCCTCCCCGGGTAAACCTTTAGGTTACTCCAAGCATAGACCTATAACCTCTGACAGAGGTTATAGGTCCATGCTCCAAGGGTACGCGAAAAAAAAAACTTTAGGCCTACGTACACATTTGCCCATCAACCACCTCCCCCCCCCAAAAAAAAAAATAAATAAATAAATAAATAAAAAATAAAAATAAATAAATAAATAAAATAATAATAATGATAAATTAATTTCACAAAAAATACATACTTTTAGGTTACGCCACGAGTACGCGAAAACAAAAATTACGTACACTTTTTTCCCATCATCCCCTCCCCCGAGGCAAACCTCTATGCTACGCCAAGGGAAGGCTTACGCGGAAAAAAATTACGTACACTTTTGCCCATCGTTCCCCTCCCATGGGCAAACCTCTAGGTTACGCCAAGGGTACGTGAAAAAAAAAAAATTGTACACTATTGCTCCACCCCCCCCCGGAAAACTATTAGGTTACGCAAGGTACGCAGAAAAATTTAAGTACACTTTTGCCCATTGTCCCCTCCCGAGGGGCAAACCTCTAGGTTATGCAAGGGCACGTGAAAAAAAAAATTGTACACTATTGCTCAACCCCCCGGAAAAACTTTTAGGTTATGCCAAGGGGACGCGAAAAAAAATTACGTACACTATTGCTCCATCCCCCGGAAACTTTTAGGTTACTTTTATGCTCTAAGGGTACAAAAAAACTTTAGGCACGTACACGTTTGCCCATCCACCCTCCCCCCCCAATTTAGGAATATATATTTTGTATATGGAAATTAAAAAAATTGGATAAGATTATAGAACTCTACCATTACATAATATTAATTACAATGTTTAGGATTATTTCAGTGCCAATGAGTAGCGTACGGCGAACAAAGAGTAACACGGGGGTGACAAAACATTTTCACATCATCACTTTTTCCCTATACTCCCCTGAGGCAAACCTCTAGGTTACGCCAGGGGAGCCTACGCGGAAAAAAAAATACGTAGAATTTTGCCCATCGTCCACCTTCCCAGGGCAAACCTCTAGGTTATGCAAGGTACGTTAAAAAATTTGTACACTATTGCTCCACCCCCCCGAAAAACTTTTTAGGTTACGCCAAGGGTACAGGGAAAAAATACGTACACTGTTGCCCATCGTCCCCCTCCCCAGAGGCAAACCTCTAGGTTATGCCAAGGTGTATGTGAAAACAAAATTTTGTACACTATAGCTCCACCCTCCAGAAACTTTAAGGGTTACACCAAGGACAGCCAAAAAAAAAAATTAAGTACACTGGTTGCCCATCATCCCCTCCAGGGCAAACCTCTAGGTTACGCCAAGGGTACGTGAAAAAAAAAATGTGTACACTATTGCTCACCCCGGAAAAATTTCAGGTTACGCTAGGGTACGCGAAAAACATTTACGCACACTATTGCTCCACCCCCCCCCCAGAAAAGTTTTAGGTTACGCCAAGGTTACCAAAAAAAAATTTAAGTACACTGTTGCCCATCTCCCCCTCCCCAGGGGCAAACCTCTAGGTTACGCCAAGGGTACGTGAAAAAAAAATTGTACACTTATTGCAACCACCCAGGAAAAATTTTCAGGTTACGTCCAGGGTACGCGAAAAAACATTTACGCCACTATTGTCTCCACCCCCCCCCCCTGGGAAAACTCTGAGGTGCCACGGGTAAGCAGCAAAAAAAACTTTACGTACACTTCAGCCACCCCACCCCCACCCTCCCCCGGGTAAACCTTTAGGTTACTCCAAGCATGGACCTATAACCTCTGACAGGGGTTATAGGTCCATGCTCCAAGGGTACGCGGAAAAACAAGATGTAGGCCTACGTACACGTTTGCCCATCCACCCCCTCCCCTGTTGGAAGGTTCATTAGACCGAAAGCGAACTTTATTTCAGTTTTTTAATAAACGTAAATTCAGGTATATAAAATTTACGCGTTAGGATAAATGAAACTTCGAACAAAATATTTTTTATCCTACAGTCCATTTTTAACTCCGATGGGATGGGAAGAAAATGTTTAGGTTAATATCGTTGTATATGGCTTTCTGACCTACATTATCTAAGCCATCGTAAACCAGAAGAGATTGCGGCAAAATATGGACACCCAGCGTACGGGAGTCAAAAATTGCTATAGAAATGGACCAGGAAAAAATCTCTTCGGGCATGGTTCAGAATATGACTGCACTTTCAACCAATCGGAAGACTGAGGTATAAAAAAGTTGATGTAAATGTAACTGGGCCAAATTATTCTCCCTAAAAAAAATTCTGCAATTCAACCTCGAACCTTACTTTCTTTTGTCTGATCACTCATGATTTTCATGCATTTCATGATTTTCCATTTTACAAAACACGCTTTCTGTAATCGTGATACCATGCTTGAATGAACGGTACGCAGATTGGGCAACTTACTTACTTACTGCCCATCATGCCGTCTGGCACATAGGGCAGCAACGAAAATCCCCCAGGTGTGTCGCAGATTCACGAGCTCTGCCTCCACGGTCCGCCTCCAGGTGTTTTAGGGTCGCCCTCTTTTCCTTTTTCCTTCTGGAGTCCAGTGGAGTGCTATGCGTGTTATTTGATCCCGATCTTTCCTCAAGACATGGCCTATCCATCTCCACTCCTTCTCGTGATGATGGTTTCCATGTCATGCTGGTTAGTTTTTTTCTAATAGTTCTTGATTAGAAATGATGTTCGGCCAAAAAAAAAAAAATTCTTGAGATTCTCCGCAGACTCTTCGTGTGGAAGGTTGCTAGCTAGTTATCTTGTCTCGTTATTCGCCATAATTCAGAACCATACAGTAGTGTAGACAAAACACAGCTCTTGTATAACTTCCGTTTAGTTTTGATACTATATTGTCGTGACTTCCATACATTGTTGAGCATACTCAATGCAGTCCTAGCTTTATTCAATCTATTTATAATGTCTTTGCCGGCTCCCCCATCACGCGTTACTGTACTGCCCAGATAAACGAACGATTCGGTCAATTGGAGATCATTGTTATTCAGTTATTTTCTGTGGATTGTTGATAATGAGGGTAATCACTTCTGTTTTATTTACATTGATATTAAGTCCAACCTGTTGGGCGTAGTTTTGTAGACGAGAAGTTTTCTCTTATATGTGTTGTCCAGTGTGGGACTAGCGCGATGTCATCTGCGAAGTCTAAGTCCTCCAAGGTAGAGAAGAGAATCCACCTAACGCCCCTCTTCAACCAGTCTTGAGGGACTGTCTTTCCAGTCCATATTGTAGAGAAGGAGAGACTGTAGGTGTTGAGCTGCTAGATCAGGGTCTGCTTTAAAGAGTTTAGCACTAAGGTCATCCCATCCTGGAGATTTGCTATTCTTCATAGTTTTGATAGCCCTACTAATTTCAGCTATAGTTGGTGGGTCAATATCAATATCTAAGTCTTCGGCTGCCTCTTGAATGTCAGCCATGTTGTTTGGGGATGGTCTATTCAAGATCTCTCTGAAATGTTCTGTCCATCTCATGTCCGTTTCTGCCTCAGTAGTCAGGAGTTTGCCATCCTTGTCCTCTATAGGACTATCACAATTAGTTTTGTTTTTTCCACTTATTATCTTTGTCAATTTGTACAACCTTCCTTGCTCGCCTTTGGAAGCAGCATCTTCTGCCTGTTGTGTCAGGTTTTACATGAATGCCCGCTTGTCTTGATGGGTCTTCCTTTTTACTGCTTTACAAGCATGACAAGCTTTACGTAATCTAACTTTAGTTTCTGTTTAAGTCTATCAGATCTAGCTCCTATAAATCTTGCCTTTGCATCTCTGCGCTTGTCGATTGCTTGCATGGTGTTATAATAATAATTACACTTGCTTATATAGCGCCTAACACTTACTTTATCAGAAGTCTCTAAGCGCTCTACAATTATGCAGCATAATTACCCTGGCTTTAGCAGTGCAGCTTTTACGCGCGCTGCGTTTCAAGGAATAAATATTCCTACCAGGTCCCCATTCACCTCACCTGGGTCGAGTGCAGCAAATTGTGGTCGAATTTCTTGCCGAAGGAAATTAACGCCGGGTTGGGATTCGAACCTGCGACCCTCTGAATAAAAGGCGAGAGTCAGAGCCACTATTCCACGACGCTTCCACGTTGTGTTGTCAGTGATCCAATCCTTCCTATCTTTTTGTTTAGTTCCCAAGCATCATCGACTAACTTCATGGTAAATGGACTTTATTGGATTCCATTTTGTATTTACTTCATCTATATCTGGCCCTGTGTCTTCTTGATCGACCAGAGCTTGAAACTTATTTTGGAGTTGCAGGGTAAAGAGATTCTTAACTTCAGGGTCCTGCAGTTTAGCCACATTGTATATAGGATGTTGTGTCTTTTTTGTTCCAGTCTTCCTCAGTTTAATTCTGAATACGGTGGTCACTTGCTACATCCGCACGTCTCTTCACTGTAACATCGAGTACGGATAACTATTATGTGATCAATTTGGTTCTTGTCCCTCCCGTTGGGTGACTCCCAAGTCAGTTAATGGATTTCTTTGTGCTGAAAATGGGTACCTCCAATAACAAGATCGTTTCTAGAACAAATCTCCAGCAGTCGCCCACCATTTTCATTCATGGTGCCACAGCCTTGTTTATCCATTTCATACCTGCCAACCTTTGATGTTAAAAAAAATCAGTATCAAAGGTACGAAGACGTGGAACGCATGAACACGACGAGGACGTAGCGCCCGAGCGGGGGGGGGGGGGGGGACTTTTTGCATTTTCAGCATGTAACATTTTAAAAGCTAATTTACTCTCATCATCATGCCAGTGGTTGACCTAGCAGTTAGCTCAAACTTGGAGGACCGAGTTGGGGAGGGTAATTCATTAGAATTACTCATTGGAGAAATATTAGTAGAGGACTAATGTGTAGGCCCCTTGGGTATTTTTGGGAACAAACGTTTGAAAGTGGTTTTGAGTTGGTTAGAGGTCACTAATCAAAATTAGCTTGGTTAGTCCCCTGCTAACCCCCGGCAACTCTCGTAGGGGTCAAAATAAGGTCAAACTGGGGCCAATAGGGGGTCAAAATTTTAAAATGCCCGAATAGTATCAAAAGGCACAGCAAATTACTCGTCTCTTTCTACTGAACAAAAATGTGTACACAATCATATACCTCTGACCTCCCAGTAAGAAGCTATGGCGGGAAATGTCAAAAGGTTGACCAACAAACTTTCACATGAAGGCATATGAGGCCTACACAAGCTAAAACTGTTTGGAACGACAAATTTTTTTTGTGTTTTGTGTCAATTAACTATTATTATGATTAAGAAAATTAATTGACACTATTTCTACATAAGAAAATCATGTTCAGTACATATTAGGGATCAAATCAAGGTCATTTGGGGTCAAATTGGTTAATTTAAGGTCGAAATACGTAAAGGAGTTAAAACAGCTCCATTTTGTGTAAAACTGTCAAATTATGTATAAACAGATGATTAAAACTTACAGATTTGTATTTCGAATCCAGAAACCACATTCAATTAATGTGAGGGGTCACGATATTGGTCAATTAGGGTCAAAATGTTACATTGACCTAGAAATATTGTGATACTAGGGTAGATGTAGGGAATACCGGACAGTAGGGAATATCGGACGGTCCCCACATGTCCAGCCCTAGCTGCCAACATAAGATCAACTGAGTTGAAATACCGGCATCTATTGGTCAGCTGGTCTGTCTGGGAAGGTTGAATGCTGTATACGACAACAACAAGTGAGAAATCTCTGAGAAAACTACCACAATCTGTCAAGGTAGGAAAATTTGCAGCCTGAAAAGTGGCCTGATGTAAAAATTGACAATTTAGAGAATGTGATGGTATAAAAATAGAATTGGGGCATGACCTCTATTTCATGCATTATGGACATGTGTGGAGGGTGGGCCAAACGTGTATGGAGTGTTTGCACTGTACAAAGCCTGTGTATTGGGGTGGCAGTGTGTTGAAAAGTGCTAGTCAGTCATTTTTTTTTGTGTAGGGAATACCGGACACCACACGGACGGTTGTTTGTTTTACTTCCGGGTTGAGTTGCTAAGCATGTAGATGAAATAGTAAGTTGCATATATAATGTATTATATTTATTTATTAAATTTGTTTGACAATTTTGAAATGTCTATTTCTCTTTATTATTATTGTGATATGTCATAATCTACATGAGATATAAAGTTATTCTGAGTGTTTTAAATTTTGTAGAAAATGCATATAATCTCTAAAAATGAATAATGTTATAAAAAATCATACAAACATGTTAAGTTGATGGTTTACATTCAAATCAGTACTTCCAGACAGATCTTTATAACAAAAAAGGGTAAAAACATACTGTCCGGTATTTCCTACACTGTAGGGAATGCCGAGACAATTTACGATGACGTCATTATTTGCATATCTGCCTCAACAAATATTTGATTACCTCAATTTTTTGAAAATAAAGTTGAATGATGTTAGCTAAGCAATGAGAATCTTTTTCTTTTGTGATTTTATTGTTTTCATGGGCTAATTAAGCAAATGAGCTTAAGTGGCCGGTATTCCCTACATCTACCCTATATTTTTTTTTTTTTTTTTTTTTTTTAGGCAGGTGTTTCTGCATTTATTGATTCGAAAACATAATATCACATTATCATGATATGCATATACATAAAATATATAAAATAATTGATAAGATTACAAATGGTGACATTAACAAAAATAACAATAGATAATAGACATAATTCATATAGATTTAAAACAAATACTAATACTTCAAATGCAGGGCCAGCTATCATAAGCAAAAAATGCTTGACCGAATAGCAGCCAGGGGGAGGGGCTACATGAAAACCATTTAATATTAACGAGTCTATATTATAACAGGGATGTCACTTATATTTCTAAGAAATAAAGATATAAAGGGAAAGGGAAACAGGCAAAGTGATGTGAGTGAGTGTGAGTGCGAGTGCAAGTGCGATTTTTTACAGATACTTAGATAAAAGGTACCTCTTTAACAAAACTTTAAAGGATAAAAGAGATGCAGCATGTTTATATTAATAGGTAATGTGTTCCAAACATCAGGACCATGATGACGTATTGTTTGTGAGCAATAATTAGTCTTGGATTTGTTAAATGAAAGTCAGATGAATGTCGTGTGGGTGTATGAATGAATGTCTCTGTTGTAATTACAGATATTTTTGAAAAGGTGTTGGTATAGTATTGTTAGAAGTTTGTACATAAAAATAGCAGTTTGATAAGTGTGAATATCGTAAATTTTCAATGTTTTGAAATTATGAATATAAGGATCGGTATGGGCGAGATAATGGGAATGAGAACAAATGCGAAGTGCTTTCTTTTGAGGCGCAATAATGAATCTATTTTTATTTTGTTACTGTTCCCCATACTATGTTACAAATAAGATATATGTGACAAAATAAATGATTTTATAAGCATAAGTAAATGATCTTTGAGAGATATATATTTTAATTTATACAAAATGCCTGTGCCCTCTTGCTACTATATGTTAATATTACGAATGTGACTACTCCATGTTACGTTAGAATCGATCAAGACACCTAAAAATTTAGTTTCTGTTTTCATCTATGGGCATATCATTGATATAAATATTATCGAAAAACGTAACGTTATTAGAATTAATATGCTTAAAGTACATAAAGTTTGTTTATTTAATGTTAAGGGAGAGTTTATTTGACTTTAACCATAATGATAATTTCTTTAATTCTTGATTGAGAGTTGCGACAAGTATATTTAAGTTCGGATGTGATAGTAAAAATGTTAGTGTCATCTGCGAATAAGATATATGTAAGTATAGGTGATGCGTTTTACAATGTCATTCATATATATTAAAATAATAAGGGGCTAGGATTGAACCCTGTGGTACTCCACATTTCACATGACATATATTATAGATGATTTGGTTTGCAAATTAACAAATTGACGTCTATTATTCAAATAGTCTTTGAACCAAGAAAGTACGATTCCTCTGATTCCATATGTCTTTAATTTACATGATTTACTTAGTAATATGTTATGGTCCATTGTATCGAACGCCTTCGATAAATCCATAAAAACTCCAATAGTGTGTTCTTTTTTTGAGAGTGAATAATTTATTTTGTCATGAAGTTGAACAATGGCATAATCAGTCGAATAATTTTTCCTGAAGCCGTACTGATTGGGGATTAATAATTTTTTTGTGTCCAAAAAGGTATATAAACGATTGTAAACAATTTTTTCAAGTATTTTGGAAATGCTTGGTAACAGAGAAATCGGGCGGTAGTTTACTATTCGACATGGGTCATCTTTTTTATATATTGGAATTATTTTGGCAAACTTTAGCGATTCGGGAAAAATGCCTCAGGAGAGAGACAGATTGAAAATATGCACAAGTGGAGCAGCCATGAAATAAATTATTTGTTTTAGTAAATAAACACTTATCCCGTCATGGCCACTAGATTTACTGGATTTTAAGGATCGAACAATTTCTAGTATTTCTTTAACATTTGTAGGATTAAAGAATAGTGAATGTTCGTTATGATTATCTAAATATTGTAAAAAATCATGATCATTGGTAACAATTTTTGAGGCTAGATTAGGGCCAATGTTAGTAAAAAAATGAGTTGAATGCATCAGCGATTATTTTAGGATCTCTTATATAATCATCGTTTTCTAAAAATTCAGTATGGTCTCGATCTTTTTTCTTACCTAGAATGTCATTTATCGTATTCCATAATGTTTTATTATTGTCTTTAT
>CALNVZ010001696.1:226593-236626 GCA_940671915.1 Paracentrotus lividus
ATTGGTTAATGGTACAATAGTTGTAACTGCGTTGTGGCACATGAATATTCATGAAAGTTTTCAAACAAGTTCAGTATTCATGAAAGAAACGTCGAGGATAATTACAGATAATTGGTTATCACCATCAAAACATGACACACGAAATCGTATTTTGAGGATCTTATAACTCCTAAAACCCAAGACGGAAAAGTATGCCCGAAAACGTGTTCATGCGTATTATAATGCATCAAATAAGCATATGAAAAAATGAGCAAAGAAAATGGGGTACCATCGGGATTCGAACCTGAGACCTCCTGGTTACTAGTCAGGCGCTCTACCATCTGAGCTATAGTAAGCCCCGGATGGGGTGATCCCTAATACCCGTTAACTCTTCAATGCTTCAATTGCATCAAATAAGCGTTACACTTGCACGTTTTCAGTGTTTTTCAAAGATTGTTTGTATTTGTTTTGTTTTGTTTTGTTTTGTTATTTTGCCATTCAATGTAATTTAAACAAAAAAGTGTTCCTCGTATACTTTTAATTTCATGTGTGTGTGTTTTAAACTTTAAAAAATAGGCCAAGTTAATACAATGATTGTTAATCGATGACACATTACTACAGGTTCAATTAACGACAATCCATCCCCTCTCAACAGAAGGGGTGCAGTGGATCGTTTTACAAGTCAATAAATCTGAATGGGAGTGAGATAGATACCGCACTTGAATGCATAATTACCTAACGTTTAATACAACCGCTTTAGTATTTACGTAAGAATTTATTCAAATTCTTATTGACAACAGTGCAAAACATTCACAGCTAAGGCAATCCTAGGAAATCGTTCTAGTACACGGTGTATACATTAAACAAAAGAAGAAAAAAAAAAAAAAAAAAAAAAAAAAAAAAAAAAAAAAAAAAAAAAAAAGAATGGGATAGGCACGAATGAATTCAAGAATTTCGTAAAGAAAAAAAAAATACAAACAAAGTTGTTATCACGGTCTTGTTCATTCACAGACCATGGGGGTCAGGACATATTTCGAGTAAAAAATTTGGAGTATATATGATTAACAATATTACATAGAAATCGCAACGTTAGTAAGAAAATATACCTTAGATAAAGTTAACTAAGCTGTGGATATGAAATATGCCAGAGTAAATAGTAATAAAAAAGAGTGTTTTCAATTGATTGAAACTCTAAATGCAACTTTAGAGGAAAACAAGATTCTCATTTGCATAACTCTATAATGAACTTTAACTTGATTGTCGTAAAATTGATTCGGGGCAACGTAAGTGACCCCAAGTAGAAAAGTATTTAATTTGCATATCAATAAAACAGTACCTCTTTATGTTTGCCATCAGAGTGGGGTTCCAAATGAACAAGAGATGTGCAAACGAGAAATTCGGCCTGGCATATTATGCAGAACATGGTAGCGGTATACAATTGCTGGATAAATAAAGATCTATTAGGTCTTTGTGAAAGGAGAAAGAAACCATGTGTAGCAAGAAGGAATGCAATCCAGTAAGTTCCATAAATGGAACTTGAACTTGAAAAAAACTTGAAGAATACCAGATACACAGTAGGACATTAAAAAAAAAAAAAAAGAAATAAATTAAAAAAATAAAAATAAGTAAACACAGATTTCATGAATAAATTCACGGGAATAGGGGCATGAAGGATTCAAAAACATGGGGGACACCCACGAAATCGTTATTTGAGGATCCTTAAACTTCTTAAAACCCATGATTAAAAAAAAAAAAAAAAAAAAAAAAAAAAAAAAAAAAGGGGAAAACTATGCCGGAAACCGTGCAGCATATCAGCTCAATAAAACCTAACTTTGCAGTTCAGTATTTTCAATTTTTTTCTTTTTTTCCCTATTCATAAAGATCTTTAAGTTCGTTTTTTTTCTTTTCCTTCTTCCTTTAAATTTAAAAAATTTGCAACCGAATACCAAAGATTTTTGCCATCAATGGGGCAATTAAAAAAAAACAACCAAAAAGGTGTTCCTTCGTATCATTTTATCATTGTTGTGTGTGTTTTGACTTAAAAAAAGTAAGCGAAGTTAAGAATAAATGATTTGGTTCATCGATGGACAAATGAACAAATTCTACTACTCGGTTTCAAATCTAAAAAAACCACCGATAATGATTAAGATATGGAAATTTTATGTTTATCGCCATTGTTTTGAAGGAAGTAACTGGGAATATAATTGCCCCGACTGGAAAAAAAAATGCACCCTAAATCTTTGAATTATAATCCAAAATCCCCATCGATAGAAAGGGTGGGCAAGTGAAAATCCGTTGTAAACAAGTCAATTTAAAAAAAATTACTAGGAATTGGGAAGGGAGGAATAGATAATCGCATTTAGATGCATAATTATCCTTAATCCTTTAATTAACAACGCTTTTAGGTAATTTGGCATAAGAATTTATCAAATTCTTTGACAAGAACCGTTTGCAAAAACTTACAGGTGAAAGCAATCCAAAGAAACGTTCTACTGTTACCGGGTTATATAAAAAAAACAAAAAAGGCAAAAAAAAACAAAAATGGATGCGACCAAGGCGAAATTTTCAAGAATTTATAAAAAACAAAAAGTTGTTTGTCATTGCTAGGAAGGAAAATACCAGTTAATTCTATTTGTAAAGGACAAAATTTACGCTTTGATATCCGATACGGTTAAGAACGACTTGCCTATGACTAATTACGATGCAAAAAGTAGAGGCAACGGAATATTTCATCATTGAAGAAAAATAATCAATAATAATAATTATAATAAATAATGTAAATAATTCCCAGACGTAAGTTCTTTTCCTAAAAAAAACAAATAGGCAATTACAAGAAAGGAAAAGAAAAAAAAGAAATACACTTTGACAAATTAGTTTGTTGATATAATCTCATAGTTCAAGGGAATATGTTCATAATTGAAGGGAATATGTTTTTTTTCATTCAATCCTGTAAAATCCGTTCATTAAAATTGAGTATAGAAACTGAAAAACAGGTGGGAAATTAATCCCTGATGAAGAAGCACCACGAAAAAAAGGGGGGGAAATTTCTTACGTGGATGGTTTTCTTTTCTGTTTCTAAGATGGGTTAGTTATATTTCTGTCCCAGTTATCTTAAATTCGTTCAAACCTTTTCAAAGTAGATATTGTAATTCCTTCGTCGGTATATGTATTTCCAATCTTTTTGCCGGCTTTTTTGGTATTGTAGAACGAAACAATCTGTTCCTTTGAAACGAAGTAGTTTTCGTGATTTTAGTGCTTCCTTACCGCCAAGGACGGAGAACCGCGATGTTGGGGTAAATTTTCTGCGACGAAAAAAAATTTCATTGTAGGCCGGTTTAAGCCATCCTGGACGAGATCCTGGGAACCCGGGGTCTTTGGCGTGGGGTGCGCCGTGGGCCTAAGAGCCGCATTGGGTTGCGTTGGTCGTCCGTCGGGTTGCGCGGTCTCTTACGGTCCTGGTAGGCGGTCAAGATGAAGTTGGGCCTTTTCCGTGTCATTGAATCGGCGAATTTTGGCTAATGGAGTGGGTTTCCGGTTCCCTCCGGGTCGCGCGATCCGGGGGTTCCTTTTTGCGTTGGAAGTCCGGTGCGATTCCCCACAATTCATTTAATCTTTGCTTGGCCGCTTCAGGTTCAGATAGGCCGAGCCAAAATTAAAGACCATTTCTCAGTTTAGGCCAAAAACAAGCATTCTTTTCATCTCTTTGTTGACTAATACCCATAAACCAGAAGGATTGCTTTTGCGCGATTATTATTTCCATCATGAAGAATTTTTTTCTCGGATGGTCTTTATGTCAGCTTTGTTGCTCATTGCGAAAGCTTTGGTACTTTTTGCCGTTTTGCTCAAAATGTTAAGGGGGCCACGATCCACCACGTGATCTTTAAACGGGCTCCAATATCTGAAATCTTTGATGTGGCATGGCGGTCTGTATTTTCTTGGCAGAGAAGGTCCGATTAGTTAGACTATGGTCCGTTTGAGTCACTAAAGGCATGGTAACCGGAGGCTGGTTCGGGGCGTGGCCTGCTGAGGAAGCGTTTGCCTGTGCGTTTAGGCTCGGGTCATTTATATGGCATGGTTGTGCCCACGTGGCGTTCCAAAAATTTGCGTTTGCCACCAAATGCAGACAATATATTTCATAAAGTTTCAAAGTATAAGAAATCTGTTTCAATTAAAAGTATCCGATGCCCAAAAGGAATTTGGAAAAGACCAACTTGATTGAAACACTTGATGAAATGTATATAGTCGAAATATAATCAAATATAGCTCAATAAAATGTAGAAAAGTGTAACATATTTTACCGCCAGCCCAGAGCTGTCAGACGAAGGTGTTTACACGTCGGCGTTCATGTAGCTATATGCACACTGTACTAGAACCACTTGAGCCATGAACTTCAAATTTAAAAGTAATATGTACCATAATAAGAAGACAATCTAATTTGATCTTATGGAATGTAGGTGAAAGGTCAAGGTTCATAAGGTCAACTTATGAAATTCCAGGTATTTACCTCGTTATTACATTGGCTTAAGAAAAAGCTTGATAACATATTAACTTCGACCTTGATGATAACAGGTATTCCCCTATCATTAGAAGCCAATCCCTTACAAAAATATCCTGTGGTACCACACAACGGTACCATATAAAATATCACAGGATTTTCCTATGGTATTTTTGGCACAAATATCACATAAAATGCCATACAGGAGTACCATACAGCCAAAATACCATAGGGTTTCCTATGGTTTTTTGGCACAAATACCACATAAAATACCATACAGGAGTACCATACAGCCAAAATACCATAGGGTTTCTTATGGTTTTCTGGCACAAATACCACATAAATACCATACAGGAGTACCATACAGCCAAAATACCATAGGGTTTCCTATGGTTTTTTGGCACAAATACCACATAAAATACCATACAGCCATAATACCAAAGGGTTTCCTATGGTTTTTTTTGGCACAAATACCACATAAAATACCATACAGGAGTACCATACAGCTAAAATACCATACGGGTTCCTATGGTTTTTTGGCACAAATACCACAGGATTTCTTATGGTTTTTTTTGCACAAATACCACAGGATTTCCTATGGTATTCTGGCACAAATACCATACAGAAGTACCATACAGCAGTACCATACAGCAAAAATAGTACCCCACAGCATGGAATTACTAAGTATGCCCACAGCAATACAACTCAAAGGTACCAGAATGACCACATACCGTTACGACCGGAACACCACTCGCCGTTAACACAGGTATACCACACGCCGTTATCACAGGACTGCTGCAGACACAAAAGGATGACATACACTGGTACGGGGAGGGTCCACGAGTCCTCGGTCCCACGAGTCCTACGTCCCACGAGACCTCGGTCCCACGAGTCCTACGTCCCACGAGGCCGAATATTTTCCCACGAGTCCTCGGTCCCACGAGTCCTCGGGCCCACGAGTCCTACGTCCCACGAGTCCTACGTCCCACGAGGCCGAGTATTTTCCCACGAGTCCTCGGTTCCACGAGTCCTCGGGCCCACGAGTCCTCGGTCCCACGAGGCCGATTTTTCTCATATCATATTTTCTTTTATCAGAATGTTTTTCAACATCAATGAAACATTTTGTAAGCTGAATTATATAACATGAATTAATTTAGTTGTGGTTAATACCATAGGCACTAGCATGGCGAATAATGGTGGCATCTCTTTTCGCGGAGGCGGGTTTGAGACTGATTTGGGACTATGTCTAAAGACGTCCCTAATCCTTCTCAGTAGTGACGGGTCCAGGATCACAAGAGGGGGGGGGGGGGCACCAAAATTTTCGGTTTAAAATGTACGGTCAATGAGTGGTTTTCAAATTAAAGGGGCGCCCCCCCCCCCCCCACCCCCGGATCCGCCTCTGCGTCGCAGAGACGTCGCCGCGACAATTAAAAAAAATGAATAAATAAATAAAATAAATTATAGGAGGCTTCTCCGCGACGGAAAAAGAGTATCGGAGACGTCTCCGCGAGAAGTTTCAAAACCGTCTCACAACTTGTCTAACAAGTCTAAAAGTAGTCCCAATTCCGTCTCAAATCCATCTCCGCGAAATTAGCTTCCACCATTAGTTGCGGATATATTTTTTAAAGACATGTAGTTCTTTGCGTTTTACATGAAAAATAAAGATTTACATTCTTAAAGAAATGCTAATTAACATATTTATCAAATTGATAACATTTAAATTTCTAATCATCGGAATTTGTAGAGGATCATAATTCATGGAAATCCGCGAACAGGGGCGTAGGACACCGGGGGGGGTGCATTCCCTCAATTAATAAAGATGGGGAATGGGCCATGACAAATTTCCACCCCTCCCGAACTTACCGACGGTGAATATGTATTTTTTTTAAAGCTGAAAATGGGCTTTCCCCACTCGTGCCTTCTTTCCATCATGTCCTGGATCTAAACAAATTTCGCTCGCGGTACTTATACTATTGTTATTATCCTTATTAATTTTCATTATTAAAATCCAGAATTAATAGTTAATATCTTTTGCGTATTATATCTTATAAAGCAAACATAGAGTTTCAATTTGGCACCTATTCAGTCAACCAAAATAACAGAAATGTCGACGACTAATCGCATTACCACCCACATCTTCATTCAATTTTATGGTTCCATTTTCGAGCGGACCTGCGGTCTTTCATCAGGAGATGCCTAATCTGTTGAATCACAATGACATTATCTCCTCCGAAGACGGAAGCCCAGTCCTAACAACACAATGTGAAGAAGAAGAACATGAATAAAAACACTGGCCGGTAAATGCAAGTTCCCTTAGTGTTTGCTTTTATTATATTTTTAATGTTTCTTAAGGAGCCATCATACTTATTTAGTATTCCTCCCAGTTGAAATATTATTTAATCTTTTATCTTCAAAACAAACTCTTTATTCCTCTATAAGTCGTATGTATCCTTAGCATTCTTATTTACATTGCTATTCTGCTCATACTGTATAATTTGCAAAAAAATTGGCCAGAGTACACAAATCTTTAAACATAACAATTAACCATCCTAGCTCTCAATTACTCTTTATTCATCACTCGAGCAAGGAGCTGGCTCATGGCAATGTGCTGTGCCGAAGATTGCACTAATCGGAGATTGATGCATTATAAACCCTCATATAAACAAATAGCATTAGATTATGGACGCCATAGCACAGACGTAATGAGCCAACGCTCACACAACCTGAGAGCTCTCAACCGGAGCCCCATGAGCCGGCCTCAACAACGCCCTCTACAGCCGCTTGTCCCAGAGGCAGAGACGGCTTCGAGGCGCCCAACAGAACATAAGGTAGTTAATTCCGCGCAGAGCGTCTCCCACGCGCAAAACTCTGCTCAGATGACAGAGCGCTCTTGTGCATGCAGCCTATATTCCCTGCCATCAATTAATGCCCTCGGTTCCCACTCTCCATTCCTCTCGTAGAAAGCGCGCTCCCCAACTGTTGTTTTGTTAATCCTTCAGTTACATAATTGAGATTTACATGATTCTTTATATTGCACTCTATCTTTGTCATTTAGCCTAAAAACACTTTCTGCTCGCCATGGTGAGATTATTTTCATTCGGTGGCGAGACGAAATCTGTGCGCATAGACACCTAAATAATATAGGATTTTTTGTTGACTATTTGTTTTGAAATGCTTTTTGTTTTGTTAGGTTTTTGTGGTTTCTATATTATTTTTCTTTAGCTCTCGCGCTCTCCTTGCTCGCTTTAGAATTAATGGCCTGTAGGATTGATAATTACGGAAATATAAAAAGGATTTGGCAACTATACTCAGTCTAGGAGCGTCTACTGAAAAGTACGGGCGGAGTGTTTTGTTGATAATATCGGCTATCTTGTTTACATTCTAGACGGCTCGACAGATAATTTGATTGGTTGTATATATGCACTTCAAATGAGTCTAATGAGTTCAACTGTTAACTCTTCACAGTACCCACCTCATCCGTACTCGCTTGCGTATTAGCGGCTCTGCTTATAGTAAATATATGACTGCCTGAAGCGAGGAATACTGTCGAGGCACACCCCCCTCACATGAATCTGCCCAAAAATCGAATTAGACACTAAGTACTTTGAAAATAATGCCAAAAGAGTTTGATTTTATTGGGCCCGCGCTCCTCTCGCCCCGCCGAGGCCACCGACTCAGATGCTCCGCTGCGGACCATTCTAAGAGACAAGAAAAAACGTAACAGAGACTGAGAAAAAATGAAGTCGCGGTAAACATAGAAATTGCAGACCGATTATCTGCAGACGGTGACTATAAATAATTAGATCAGATAGAGACATACATAGACGCATCTCGTGCACGATGAATCCAACATTCGGCTTGTCTGCTGTCAGCGCTAATAAGACTGCAACTGGAACAGGACCTGATACTGATAGCGTATACGAATAGTCCCAGGCACCTCTCCGGGAGAAGCTGCACAGAATCGATCCTCCGAGCGAGAAATCTACAAGAGAGGACTCTAATATCGCGAACTAGTCTAGACTCGTTGCCAATAAGATATGGCATTGCTCCTTGGAAACAAAGGTATGAACATCACAGTTGTTAAACAGAAATAAAAGTGAAGCACAAAATAATGTATGGCACTTTTCTAATGTATTCCTTTTAATCAAACTTGGAATGGACCAAAAATGACAGCCTATATTGATTTGTATTATGAAAATAATATTTAAATAATATTTAAAAAAAAAATAATATACAAAATAGTCAAAGAATTTACTGAAGGGTCTTATAATTTCAAACGATATCTTAAAGTTAATTATTTTCAACATGTTCAGCAAATTCCAGACATAGTAGTTCAAGAAGAAAATTTCAATAAAACATTTCATGCGGGAGTCGCAAACTAGTTGCGACCGATTTTGTGTATAGTAGTAGACAAAAGAGTATCGGCGATGTCAGGTTGCTTGCAGCTAGCAACTGGAAAGACTTTTAAATCAATATCCCCGCACCTCTCCGGAGACTCAGGAGACATCTCCACGACTCTCGAGACTCAAATCGCGAACTAGTCTAGACTCGTTGCCAATAAGATATGGCATTGCTCCTTGAAAACAAAGGTATGAACATCACAGTTGTTAAACAGAAATAAAAGTGAAGCACAAAATAATGTATGGCACTTTTGTAATGTATTCCTTTTTATCAAACTTGGAATGGACCAAAAATGACAGCACTTTGGTGATGACGTCAACATTTGAATATTGCAGACAGGGGGGTTGGTGATAATTGTTAGAGCAGTAGTTATTGATTCATGTAAACAAAGATTAGACTGTGTGTCATTTTGTGATTTTGTGGTAATCAATGCAGTATTTTATTTTTTTATTATGCAAGATTTGGTTCATTTAACCTCAAACATTTCCACTCGCGCTTCGCGCTCGTGGTTACATGTGGGGGTAGCGGTGGTATACCCATTCTAGGGCACTTTTCATTGTTTTTTGTTATTAAGGGGCGGCCCCCTTTCCCCTGGATCTATGACTGTCTGACACCAAAATACAACAAACCCTAATAAGTTCAAGAAGAAAATTTGAATAAAACATTTCATGCGGGATGGAAAAAAGGCCTACCCAACCATTTTATTTATTTATTTATTTTTGTTTTTGTCGTGGGTGGGTGGGGGGGGGGGGGGGGGGGGGGGGGGGGGGGGGCTTTCTATTTTTACGAGGGCGGGCACCTTCAAGCCCCTCCCGTATCTATGTATGTAAATTCATCATTTGTTTTAAAACTGCAACATTGCAGTGACGCCTTGCGTATGTTAACCTTAACACATCCCAATTTTGTTATAATCTTGGGGCCGTCGGGGGGGAGGGGTGTTTGAAAACTTATCCAATAAAAATCAGAAAACTCACTCACCTTATTTCAGATTTAAAACGCCCAATTTTTTGTTCATAATAAACGTATATTCCAACCCTACTCAGAAACACACTGCTCATAGGGTTTCTCTTAACCCCCCTGTTGAGCCCTCAAATGTAAAAATCGCCCACTAATGTAAAAATGCCCTCAAATGTCACAACACGTCAACCACAAATGTAA
>CALNVZ010001696.1:236651-247792 GCA_940671915.1 Paracentrotus lividus
TGTGCATTGTCGCCATGAATAAGTAAACAAAAAAGTGTCTTCGTATACTCAATGTCATTGGTTTAAACTTTAAGGAAGAGGCCAAAGTACAAGAATTAATCGATGAAATTGAGCTAAGTTCATCACAACCGATTCCCTCCAAGCAGAAGGGGTGAGTGATCGTTTTAAAGCAAAAATCGAAGGATGAGAAGAAGCCGCACTTGAATGCAAATACAACGTTTTAGTAACGTTAGTATACGTAAGAATAAATTCAAATTCTATGACACAGTAGAAAAATCACAGCTAAGTGCAAGTCCTAAGAATCGTTCTAGGACACGGATCATGCAACAATAGAAAAAAAAAAAAAACAAGAAGATAGGCACGAAGAACAAGAAGCGTAATAGAAAAAAGAATAAAACATAGTTTAAACGGTTGATTCATTTCGGCAGACAGGGTCCGACTATTTGATAAAAAATGGAGAATAATGACATATAAAAATCGCAACTTTAAGAAAATATAACCTAGAAACAGACTAAGGTAAAAAAAAGTCGTCAGGATAAAAAAGAGAAAAGAGTGTTATCAGGAATGAGAACTAAAATTCAACTAAGGAAAACAAGGACTCTCATTTGCATAAATCTATAATGAAGCTACATGGATCTTAACTGATTCGGTGGCAACGGTAAGGGTGACCAAGTGAAAAGGAATGGTTAAGACATAAAAGATACAAGAACAGTACAGTCTTTATGTTGCACAGAGTGGGTTCAGCAATGAACAAAGAGAAGCAAACGAGAAATTGGCGCTGGGCAAGAATCGAACATGGTAGGCGTATAGCATCGGATAAATAAAAGTCTTATAGTTTTAAGGAAAAGAAACCATGTGCGTAGTCAAAAGGACAATTACCATAATCGCAGTAAGGAACTGAACTTGAAAAAAATACTTAAGAAAAGCAGATACAACAAGTAGGAACATAAATAAAAAAAAAATGAATAATAATAATAAGTAAACAGATTAGTAATATCACGGATAGGCGAAGGGAATCAAATATGACACAGAAATTCATTTGAGCGATCTATAAACTTCTAACCCAGATAAAAAAAAAAAAAAAAAAAAAAAAAAAGGGAATATCCGAAAACGTTAAGCATATTCACATCAATAAACAACGGTGCATTCATATCTTCAATTTTTCTTTATGTTTTTCCCTATGCATAGATCTTAAGGTTCGTTTTTTCTTTCCTTTTTTTCCTTTAAATTAAAATTGCACGAACCAGTATTGCCATTGGCAATGCATTAACAACAAATGTTCCCGTATAACATTAATTCAAGTGGTTTTGACTAAAAAAGAAGCGAAGTTCATAAAGGCTGTCTGTATGATTATGTTTGTTTGCTCCGTGTGTAAAATGACAAATTACATACAAGTCGGTTCAATAACCAACCGTAAATAGAATTATTTATCGATGCATTGTTTTTGGACAGGTAAGAAATATAATGCTCTCGAATTGTGAAAAGCTCCTATCATATTGATAGACCCCTCGTCGTATGAAGTGGACAGTGTAACGTCTTTAACAATCAATTAAATTGAAGGGAAGTAGATAGATACTGATTGAATGCATAATTAATACAATTTAAACAACGCTTAGTAAGTTTGTGCATAAGATTATGTCAAATTCTTATAGACCGCTGCATAGGACATAGTATACAGTTAAGCAAGCAATGATAATTCGTCAAATCCTAGATCATTCGTATAATATAAAAATCAAAAGTCAAAACAAATGAAGCAGACAGCGAATAAAGAAGTATTTATAAAAAAAAATGTTGTCTATTGCAGGAGAATGACATGAACATAAGACAATGTAAGCCATACGATACGAGTAATAGCGAATTGCCAGACTTGATTAGGTAGCAAAGAGGACGAATTTTGATATGGAATAAATATAATTATAAAATAAATAATAATTCCCTAGTCGTAATGATCTAGTATTCCTAACAAAAGCAAATAAGGAAGGAAAGACGAAAATACACTTGTACATAGAATGGTTGAAAACTCAATTAGTTCGAAGAAAGCATGATTACGAAATGACAATGAACATTAAATCGTCATAAGATGATATAGAAACTTAACAGTTTGAATAATCCCTATAAAGGGAGAGAAAAAAGGGGATATTACGGTATTTCTGTGTTTCTAGATTATGGGTGAGTTATGCTCACTATCCTTAATCGTCGAAGTCTTTCAAATTAGATATTAATTCAGTCGTCGGGATAGACTTCGCAATCTTGCGGCTTTTCCTGCTAATTGGGTGAACAACTGTTCTTGAAGCGAAAGATGGGTTGAAGATCTTTCGACGCAGACGGATTACGCGAGATGCAATTTCTGCGAGTGAAAATTACATGGGCGGTAAATCAGGCTTCTCTGCACGGAGACCCCTGGAATGGCTGCGGCTGCTCTGTAGCAGCTGGTCTATTGACGTGCGTTGCTGTCATCTTAACGAGTCCATTGGTGGTCAAGAAGTGCGTTGCGTCTGACGCGAATTGCTACAGATGGGTCCGGTCCTCGGGCCAATCCGGGCTGCTGTTTCCAGTTGGAGATTCGAGTGGGGTAAATCATATTATACTACTGCATGCCGCTGCAAGTTGACTAGGGCCGACTCATGAGATACATTTCTTTAGCAGAAGCCATTCTATCTTTGATTTTGACTAAATCCTACTAAACAGGAATATTACTTGCGAGATATAGTTCCATCATAAGAATTTTATTCTCGATGGGCTATGTCAGCTTGTAGCTCAAGCGAACTTTGGTATCGTGCCACATATGTTTAAAGGGCAAGAGAGTCACTTGCGTGTTAACGTAGCGTCAAGAATCGGTAATCTTGGAAATGTGGCATGGCGCTATTCTTGCAGAGAAGGTCGTATTTCGGTCATGTCCTGAGTTATACAGGACTAACGTAGACGCGACCTAACATAACGTCAGGACGCGGTAAGGCTTGGGTCGTGCGTCGCTGACTTTGGACTGCTTCCGTGTTAAGGTGTCAAGGGGTCTCATAAGGATTGATGGCAGACGTGGCGTTCATAAACGGTTCAGTACATTATAATGCAGTGACAAAACTCAATGGAAAGTTCAAGTAGAAATCTGATCAAATGCGTATCCAAATTGGATTGAACCTGTGAGGAGAATGGTAATAGTCACGAAATATAACACAAGAACGCCGAAAGAAGTAGAAACTTAAACGATAACCGCATATGCAGCCCACGAGGCGTAACGAAGTGGTACACGCTCGTTCATGGTAGCATTATGCAACTGATACTTAGAACCCATGAGCCAGACATTCGACATTTAATAAGTAAGATATACATATTAAGATAGACAAGTGTCTAATGTGATCTATGAAGGAAGGTAAAAGCAGTTCAAAGCGAACTTAAATGAAATTCTCCAGTATTACCATTTCGTATTACATTGCTAAGAAAAAGCTTGATAACATATTATCGACACTTGATGATAACAGTTAGCCCGTATAATTAGAACCAATTCCTTAAAAAATATCCTGTATACCCATCAACGGACAAAGATTAAATCTATGCAGAGATTCCTAAATGGTATTAGTGCACAAATCACATAAAATGCATAGCATGGAAACCATACAGCCAAAATATATAGGTATCTATGTTTGGAGATAGACAATATCCACATAAGCCAATACAGGAAGTACCAGAGCATCACCAAAGGCCGACTGGAGTTCATGGTGTTCTGGCACAAGTAGATACCTACATAAATACCGGATACAGAGGAGACCTTAATACAGCTGCCAAAAACCAATTGGGGTTTCTAATGATGGTTCACAAATACCACAAAACCATACAGCATAGATACCAAACGGTCTAGTATTTATTGCAATACACATAAAAAACATCACAAGGATACATAGGAACAGGCTAAAATACCGATACGGGTCCTATGTTTGGCAAAATATACCTACGGAATTTTATGGTTGATTTTGCAAAGCAAAATACCGACAGATCCTAATGTGACTGGCACAATACGACTACAGAGGATCGATATCAGCCAGTAATAATCAGCAAAAATAGTACCGGTCACAGCATGGAAACAAAGTAAGCCACAGAATACAATAAAGGTACGAAAGACCACATAGATTGTGGCATTAGAGGAAGACCGTAGACCTGACACACACCGCCGTTAACAACAGTACCGACACGCCGTTATCAAGAACTGCTGCAGACACAAAAGAATACTGGACGGGAGCGTCATCCTCGGTCCACGGATCCTAAACGTTCCCACAACCGTCGGCCAAGAAGACCTACTCCACGAGCCAAATATTCCAACGAGTCCTCGGCCCCGAGTCCTTCGTGCCACAGGCAACGGCACGAGCCACGTCCACAGCCGATATTCCACGGTCCTCGGTTTCAAGTTTCCCATGTCGGCCACGAGTATCGCGGTCACGGAGCGGTTCTCATATCAATTTCTTTTACAGAAGTTTTTTCAACACAAATGAAGACATTTTAAGCTGATTATATAAATAGAATTTAAATAGTTTGTGATACATAGGGCACATAAGAATGCGAATAGGTGCCGCTCTGTTCGGGAGGCGTTGAGACGATTTGGGACAGTTTAAAGACGTCCTAAGCCTTCAGTAACGGGTCAGGACACAAGAGCGGGGGGGGACAAAAGTTTCGTTTAAATGTACGAATCCAAATAGTGTGTCAAAAAAGCGTCCCCCCTATCAGCTCCACCCCGGATCCGCTGCGGCAAGACTCGCCGCGCAAGTAAAAAAATGATAAATAAAATAAATTATAGGAGGCTCTCCCCGCGACGAAAAGAGACGGAACGATTCGCGAGAAGTTTCAAAAACCGTTCACACTTCAACAATTCTAAAAGAGCCCATTCCTCAAACCAACTCCGCAAAGAGCTTCCACCGATTATGCGGAGTATATTTAAAGAAGTATGGCTTGTTTACATTGAAATTAAGATTACATCTAAGAAATATAATATACAAATGATTTACTATTTAAACAATCTCGAATTGAGAGATCAATCAGGATCCGACACACGGGGGCGTAGACCGTCGGGAGGGGTCATCCCTCAATAAAAAAATGGGGGATGCATTTAAACACCCCCTCCCAATACCGGTGATACGTATTTTAAAGCTGAAATGGGCTTTCCACCACCGTGTTTCTTCATCATTGTCCATGGAACCTAACAATTCGCTCCGGCGCTATTATTGTTCTTTATCATATTATATAATTCATAAAAATCCAGAAATATACATTATCGATAATATGCTAAAGCAACATAGAGTCACATGGAGTCACAAACAAAAACAAATGACGGAATGCATTACAACCAATTATCTTATCTCAATATGTCAAATTTTCGAGGACCGCGCTTCATGGAGAATAAAATTTGTAATAACCCGAAGACGAAGTCCTACAAATGGAGAAAGAAAGAAAAAAAACTGGCGAAATGCATATCCGCATAATTGCTTATTAATTAATTATTATGCTAATACTTTTAGTATCCAGTGAATATATATAATGTTCCAAACATCTATGCTATAATCTATTATCACATTTTATTTTAATTGATGTATACATTGGCAAAAAATTGCAGAAGATACACAAATCTAACAAAATAAATTAGTAAATACTTACTACTAGAGGTGATCAGTCGTAACGAATAAGCGACGCAGACCAGATACACATGAAACTTACCGGCCATCTAAACATAAGAGCCCTTTGGTCCCAGAAATGGCACCGAACATGAGTTCAATTCGATTTTTGATCGCGCTGACTATATCAGAAATTAACCCCCCGTCCCATCCTCCTTCGTCCCACTGTTTTTGTTAAACTCAAAATGAGCTATCATGACTAATTGCAATTCTGTTCATAGCCAAAAACTTTCTGGATGCGTATTATTTAGATTTGGGAGAACAATCGGGCCAGCCCTAATAGTTTTTTTTGTTTTATTATGTTTTGTTCTGTTTTGGTTTGTAGTGTTTTTTTTTTTAGCTCGCTTCTCGCTCGCTAGAATAAATACGCGCTAAGGAAAAGAATAAAAATGGCAAATATCCCTAAGCTACGGTAACGGATGTTGTAAATCATGGTAATCAATGGAGATTATTTATTATGCAGAGACTGGTTCATAACCTCAAAATTTCAACGCCGGCCTAGCGCTCGCTTGATATGGCGATGAAATTCGCACAGACCCCTCAATCGCCCAAAAATCAATAAATAGACTTTGAAAAAATCAAAGATTTGATTTGTTTGGGGGAGATCCTGGAGACACAGAAGATCACTGCGACAACCAAGCTACAGAGCTGGAGTCCGAACTAGTGGACCGGATGTTGGGAAACAAATAGACACAAAGTATCGGCGATCAGTGCTTGCAGCTAGCACACGGAAAAGACATAAATAATAACCAGCACTCTCCGGAAACTCAGGAGGACAGCTTCCACCACTCTGCGAGACCAACGCGAAATATCAACTCATGCAAAAGAAAGGCATTTTGTCGAAACAAAGGATGAACATCACAGTTTAAAGCAGAAATAAAAGTGAAGCACAAAAAGTAGGACTTTCAAGTATCTTTGAATCAACTGGAAAGACCAAAAAGACGCTATTATATGTATAGAAATAATATTTAAATAAATTAAAAAAAAAATAATATACAAAATCGCAAATATACTGAAGGGTAAATCAAAGATATCTTAAGTTAATATTTCAACATCAGCAAATTCCAGACACACACCTCAAAAAAAAATCAATAAAACATTATGCGGAGGAGCGCAAACTAGTCGAGATGTGTAAGTATTAACAAAGTAGTAACGGCGATTCATTCTTTGCAGCTAGCAACTGAAAGACTTTAAAATCAATATCCCGACACCGGAACTTCAGGAACACTCCAGACTCGAGACCCACGGGGCAACAGTCTACTCGTTGCCAAAGATATGAGTGCCTGAAAACAAAGGTTGAAATAAGTTTTAAACAAAAAAAAAGTAAGCAGCAAAATAAGTATGCGGCACTTGAATACCTTTTCAAACTGGAGACCAAAAATGACAGCACTTGGGGAAGACCGTAACATAAAATATGGCAGACAGGGGTCGTGATAATTAGATCATTAGATCATGTAACAAGATAACGGGCATTGTGATTTGTTGTAACCATGCAGATTTTATTTATTGCAGATTGCATTTAATCTCAAACTTTTTCCACCCGCTTCCCGCGCCGTGCGTGAACATAGTGGGGATAGCGGTGGTAAACCCATCTAGGCACTTACATATTTTGTATAAGAGGGCGCCCCCTCTCCCGACCCTCATGAACGGTGACACAAAATACAACAACAAAAGCAAGAAGAAATTTGAATAAAAATTCATGCGATGAAAAAGGCCTACCAAGCCATATTTTATTATTTGAATGCGGTGTGGGGGGGTTCTATTTTTACGAGGGGCGGCGCGACCTTCAGCCCTCCCGAACTAGTACTGAAATCAGCATTTGTTTTAAAACGCAACATTCATGACTCCTGTTCTATTTAACTTACACATACCAATTTGTATAAGGGGCGCGCGCGGGAGGTTGAAAACTATCCAATAAAAATCATTTTATATATCTCTATCTCTACTTATTTCAATTTTAACAACGCCTATCAATTTTTTTGTTCATATATTACGTAATTCCATACTACAGAAATCACACGCTCATTTTGGGCTCTAACCCGTGACCCAAAGTAAGAACGCCCACTAAGAAAAAGCCCTAAACTAAACAGTCAACCCAAATGTAATGCCCTCAAAAACACACTAACGAAAAGTAAAAAGCGCTCAAAGTCAAACAGTAACCGCACAAGAAAAGCCTCAAATGCAAACGTCAACACAAATAAAAATGACATAATTAAACATGACACAAATGTAAAAATTATTATAACCAGAAATAACGTAAACGGCAATGTAAAAATCCATTCCTGAGTCATAAGAGGCGAATGTAAAAACAGTCAATTATATACATAAAGTACATCAATACTTCAAAGACATGCACACATCACAATCCACAACAGCCACACATAACATCACATACACACACATACCAACCACGCATAACGTAAACGGGTGAGTGTATAACAAAGATACTGTACGTTATCAACTATCGGTGCTGTGTGTAAAAGATCGGCATACCAATATGGTATGAGTGATAGAACACACATAAAAAAGCACATTTGAAAGTCACATGAGTCCTTTTAGGATAAAACGAGCAAAAAAGGTAAGTATTGACTTATAATGTTGTTTTGTCGTATTATAAGAGAGCCCTATCATCAATCTGGAATTTACGAAAATTATATGGAAAATGCCAATCCAATCTTCACAAACAACTGAGCAAAAAGCGTAATACAAAGCAATTTCTTGAATTAACATGCCAGCAGCACATAACGTAACTAGTGAGTAGGAGTTAAAATCGTCTGATCCCTAAAGGGGGGCAGGTCATGTCCCGCCGATTCTACATTTCTCAAGGAGCTATGGGAGTCTCGCATGAGAACTATTGCCACACAGTGTAGATAACGCACAAACAAAGACCATAATACCAGTATGCGAACACGAAAAGTTACAATTTGCACCACACAAGGAAGAAGAATCACAAAAAGGGGCATAATTTTAGAAATTCCATAGCGTTTTTAATTCTAATCTCTGTTATAAAACATAATGAATTAAGAAAACTAATAATGAAGAAAAATAAGCATAATATAGATATTTAAACTCTAACAGGTATTATGCTATAAGAATTGAAACATTGTTCCATAGACAACATTCTCATTGTATAAATACAGTGATATATACTGGTGACATGTAAGCAATTAGTGGTATAACGAAACTATTACATTCGGCAACATGGAAATGATGCATATGCAACCGTAATGCGGCATTCTCCTTTGCAAAGTAGAAACCTTTGAAAAAATAAAGTTGTCTTTTGTTTTTAAGTGCACATTCATATAGAGCAATGCAAGTTTCATGAGAATGCATATGTTCAATTTTAAACAAATGTCAGCCTCATTTTGCAAAATTAACGAAAATTGAATAAGAAAAATGGTACTAAAAATACATTGTTGTAACCTACTGATGTACAGCACTCCTTACATTGTGTCATTATATCCTTTTTTAAACTCATTCCTTAATAAATGAAAAAAATGAATTGATTGTTTAAGATATTAAAAGAATAATTGCATCAAATGTCACGACAGTCAAAAAACACGAAAAGTTACCCGCCGAAAACATGATATATATATTACAATTTCTTCAAACTAGAATATAATTGCCTTCATTCACACTAAGGGGAACATGAATAGCGATTAATAGTATTAAAAACTGTGAACATTGGGTCCATCACGAACAGCACGGTGACTGTGTGAACACTGAGTCCAAGCTCTAAAAAAAAGAGACAAGCTTTCGCATCTTGAAGGAACCTTGGGACAAATACTTTTGCTTTGATAAGCGCATCAAATAGAGCAAGTCTAAGTTTCATACTATTTTTCGTGATTTTGCAATTTCATGCCACGTGATTTTTGCAATTGTTCATGCTCATTTGCATAAATTAATATAAATGATAATTAAATGGAAAAACGGTAAATAAAATATCATTTTTTTTAACCGTGACTGGAATGGATATGCTGACTTCCTTACTTGGATTACTGTCATTATATTATTATTTACCTCTATTCCTTTTAATCTAACCCCAAAAAATAATGTTGTTAAATTGATTATATTAAAATAATCAACCCTGGAAATTAATTGCCCTCAAAATGTCACACACAAGTAACCATAAAACACAAAAGGTTTATGCCCCGTCTTAACCATGGCTCTGGTATTATTATAATTATTTCTTCAAAGCTAGATTTAATGTACCTTGCATCTCACTAATTATGAATCCGTGACAAGTTTTAATTTGATTATTAATTAGCAAACAAATTGGTCACACACGTGACCAGCTGAGTGGGGGCGGTCATAAATTCTGATTATTTTCACTTTCATTGGCTAAAATTAATTTATTTTAGCATTATTATGCTCCAAAATGGTTCTGCAATAATTTTTGCGAAAACAAAAACAAAAACAAAAACAAAAAGAACAAACAAACAAACAAAACAAAAGGTCGAAAAAACAAGGAGATACATAAGAAATTCATAAAACAATGAAATACACAAGGAATTTAGTTCGATATCGAATTTTTTCCCAAGTACAATGGTTAGGAATCCTATAAAGATTATGCAAACACAAAATTAGCATTCCAGAAGCTGTAGTTTGTCAATTAGAACAAAAATTATGACTTCATGCAATGCGTAAATTAGCATAATTAATTCATATAAAATAAATTATTATTATTATGGGAAAATTAACAGTGCTTTCTTGTAGTTACGTCACACACTACCATCGTGCAAATTTTCGGCGCGCTAGCGCGATCAACAGCCAAGATCTGATAGGGGGCATCATGGCCCCCCCGTCCCTACCCGCCCCTCCCCCAGTCTTGACAGCTACCAAAAACACCCCATTGACTGACTAGGGTTGAGTTCATAAATTTTTTACCACAGCGGATATAGTAATTGCTCAAAATGTACATTTATTGCATAATAAATAATATATTCATTTTTCTGTTCAATTTGCCATAGGTCACACACGTGACCCACTAAAATGTCACACACGTGACCCAACATCACAATATAAAATAATAGATAAAAACAGAAATTTCAGAGATGACTCCTATCCAGTGGTATTTTTTGGTTAACAGGTCCATAATGCATATCTCACAGCAATAAGAACATTTCATCATTTTAAAACTCACAGGAATTTCAAAATGAAATTAAACTTTCAAAATCATGCCGTTCTGTGAAGTCACACACGTGACCCACTTCTTTTGACCTCTGACCTTGAACATGCATATTGTAAATATCAAAAAATATTTTCAAATGATAGCCAACAAAATATATTAGCATGATATAAACATTAAATCAGCATATTTTAAAAATTGTTAGAGTTACAGCCAATTAAAGTCAAGATTTTGCATAATTTCGGTCACACACGTGACCAAGAATGGTCCATTTATGGTTGACATGTTGTGACATTTGAGGGCATTTTTACATTTGTGGTTGATGTTTTGTTACATTTGAGGGCATTTTTACATTCGTG
>CALNVZ010001696.1:257764-273112 GCA_940671915.1 Paracentrotus lividus
GCTTCGAAGTGTATTTCTTTAGGGTAGTGATTATCAGCTAGGCAAAAATATTATGTTTTTGAAGCAAATTACAGCTCGCGCTTCGCGCTCACAACAATACCAATACATGATTTACGATTTACTATGTTTAGGTCGATATAATGTTTTGTGGGAATATGTTATATTGTTCAACTTTATTCTTAAATTGTCATTAGTTTATGTATAATAGTGAAATAGATCATTCTATTTCGAATTTTGGTATATAATATTTGACGACTTATTCCGTTCGAGTCTATCATATTTCCATTCGCGTGACGTTTGAGTGTAAGCAGATTGAACGTTTATGGAACTTCTACCAAACAAAAAATAGGGAAATATAATCTGACATGCCTGCATTTTCATTTATTGAGATAGTCTTGTATTTGCTAAAGTTTAACAATGACAATGATACTACGTAGATGATACTGCGTTTTTACTGCGTAGGTACTGCTCATGGTACTAATGTATGTACTGCGTAGCCTGTTGTACTGCTGATGTACTGCTGTGTGTATTCGGTGTGGTACTTGACATGAAGTATATCTGCATGGTCGTTTCATTATTTGAAATTAGGCCTTTTTGCTAGTTTCAATGAACCTAAAGCTAATATACTGTTGGTACTGCTGTATGGTAAGCTTGGTACTGCTTATGGTACTATGTATGTACTGCTGATGTACTGCTGTTGGTTCTGCTGTATGCTCTTTGTATACTGTGTTACTGTGTGTACTGCTGTAGTACTACTGTAGTACTGCTGTATGGTACTGCTGGATGGTACTGCTGTATGGTACTGCTGTACTGGTACTACTATACCGGTATGCTGTATGTACTGCTGTATGTTCTGCTTTAGTATAAAGTATGGTATGCGTATCGGTTGCTGCGGTACTGAGTGGGTACTGCTGTATGGTACTGCTGTATGTACTGCCATGTACGTCTAGGTACTACTGTTGTGCTGCGTACGCACTGCTGTAGGTACCGCTTGACTACCATACAGATGTGTATTTGTGCCAAAACACATACAGCAATACCAATACATTGATGTCAACAAAAAAATAGAACATACAGACAATCCATACATAGTACACGAAAAGATAACTTGTCACAAGCCAATTATTCGTCATTCGGGTAAAATAATTTGTTTTCGATTAACTGTAATGACACAATCATTGGTAGGTATACATAACAAATTGACGGCACTATTACAAAATTTCAACGTGTTGACAGAACAAACTTGCGCATGATCTGATTTATTTGCGTGACGACTCTTGCACCATAATTGACAATTCCTCTTCGCAGTCAATGTAGATGACGATTTTTAAGTCGGCCATACGAATATAACCAATTATTTGCCTGAAAACAATCCATTTGTTGACGCAAATGGCAGACATTAGCTCCTGAAGACAGTTGGGAAACGCCACATAATCAGCTGTTTCGAATCATCGCCAGGTCGCCGTGTTTAACTGCGAGGCAAGGCTTGAGTAGATGAAAAAGTAAATATTACTTGTAGTAGAGCGAGAACCGCTTGGTGAGGTGCCGAAGGCACAACCACCAAGGTTCGGAATCGGGATAGCTCGGGCCTGCAGCAGGTCGAGCGGCTGCATCCTGAGCGGTGTTTTGAGGCAGCGTACTGCGCTCTCGTACTAGTTAATACAAGTAAATTTTTAAATGTTACTGCTGGAAGTTTGCTGGGATTTGATGTATTTTGAATTGTTTCCTAGGATACTCGAGGTTCTATTAATGAACAAAAATATAAATATCTGTATTGTTTGTTATTACAGGGTGTTTCTGTGTTTACAGAAAATTAACGTAAATGCTCAATGATTGATGATAAGAAACAATTGAAAAATAGAATGAGGAATAAATGTTGCAATGACAACTTTGAAAAGTGTCTTATGACAACCTGAAAATTAAATTCGTCATGTTGATGGTGCTGACAAACTCTATAATGGGAAATCTTTGGTATGACAAATTATTATAATTGTTAATACCATTAATGCAATTTATATTTGTCATTGACAAAGTTATCTTTTCAGTGTATTTGTGCAAAAAAAAAAAAACATACAGCAATACCATACATATGGTATTTGTGCCAAAAAACTATACAGCAATAACATACATATGGTATTTGTGCCAAAAAACCATACAGCAATACCATACATATGGTATTTCTGCCAAAAAACCATACAGCAATACCATACATATGGTATTTCTGCCAAAAACCATACAGCAATACCATACATATGGTATTTGTGCCAAAAAAAAACATACAGAAATACCATACATATGGTATTTGTGCCAAAAAACTATAAAGCAATACCATACATATGGTATTTGTGCCAAAAAACCATACAGCAAAACCATACATATGGTATTTGTGCCAAATACCAAACCACTGCTCTATAGTATTATTATGGTACCCTTTTCCTGTGTGGTATTTTCCTATGGTACTTCTATGGTATTTTATTGTACCATAGAAATACCATGGGAATACCACAGGACATTCAGAAATACTATATGAATACCACAGGACATTCAGAAATACCATAAAAATACCACAGGACATTTTTGTAAGGGATGTTATACAATTTTTAAGGTCAAATGTCAAGGTTCACAAAGGTAAACCTCAGAAAAATACAGGCATTTGCCTCGTTACTCACAAAAAGGTCATGATAAGGGTCAATCGATCAATTAGGGTCAAAATGTTAAATTGACCTGGAAATATTGTGTTGCTATATGCACACTAGAACCACTTGAGTCATGAACTTCAATTTTAAAAGTAGTATGTACCATCATATAAGAAGACAATCTAATTTGATCTTATGGAAAGAAGATGAAAGGTCAAGGGTCATATGGTCAATCTATGAAGTTCTTGGTATTTACATCGTATATTGCATTAATTTAAAAAAAGTTTGATTTTGATGATAATATATGCACTAGATGCCAATCTCGTGTATTTTAGAATATACAGGATAGCCTATATACCTGACCTCTCACTCAGTAAGAAGTTATGATGGGAAAGGTCAAAAGGTCAACAAACTTTCACATGAAGGAATAATAGGCTTACACAAGCTAATTTGCTTTGAATTACAAATTTTCATCTTTTTTAAAATCTAGTTATTATTATGATGAAGAAAATTAATTGAGACTATTCTTACATAAGAAAATCATATTCAGGAGATATAGGGGTCAAACTAAGGTCATATGGGGTCAAAGTTGTGACCAAAATAGGGTAAAGGGGTTAAAGCAGCTTTTACTGTTAATTTCTAATCCAAAACCACATTCAATAAAATGGGGTCACGATATGTTCAAATGGTAAATCAATCATTATAGAAGTATTTGGGATATGAACTTCAATTTTATGATAGGTTAACTAAAAAGATGATCTGTTTGAATATCAAAGGACATAAGTCAAATGTCACACAGTCAAGTTATGACATCCCAAGGACCGCTTTGAACTTCAACCTTATGCGGCGGTTACAACTCGTCGTAGGCTATGGGGCACGTGCCATCAACGTAGCCTGCGTTGCATGTACAATGCATGCACAGGTCGTTGGTCAATTTCTGCAATTCCTGCGTTTCTGTATTAAGGGTACTGGAAAAACTTCCTGCACGTCGTACATGCAACGTGCCTCCAAGGTACTGCGCTGCACGATTTTTCTACGAAATCCATCGTAGGGAGTTGCACGTCGAAGGTACGGCGAGTTGTGACCGCCGCATTAATGATATCACAATTATAGGCAGATGATTTGATGATATTTTGTAAAGGGTATGTCAAAAGTATGATACCTGACCACTGGCGTAGTGCATCCCCCCACCACTAACAAAAGAATTGCGTCCCGCTCGACCGATCATGGGGCGGTCACAACTCGCCGTACCTTCGAGGTACCATGCAAGCACGTTGCATTCACAACGTGCAGGAAGTTTTTACAATACCCTTACTACAGAAACGTAGGAATCGCAGAAGTTTACCCAGGACTTATGCATGCATTGTGCATGCAACGCAGGCTAAGTTGCATGCACGTCGTGTCCCGTATAGCCTACGGCGAGTTGTGACCACCGCATTATAAATAATCCACTACTGGCGTAGTGCATCCCCCCACCACTAACAAAAGAATTGCGTCCCGCTCGACCGATTATGGGGCGGTCACAACTCGCCGTACCTTCGAGGTACCATGCAGCACTGTTGCTTCACAAAACGGTCAGAAGTGTTTTAACAATTACCTTTACTACAGAAACGTAGAATCGCAGAAGTTTACCCAGGACTTTTATACATGCATTGTGCATGCAACGCAGGCCTAAGTTGCATGCACGTCGTGTCCCGTATAGCTCTACGGCGAGTTGTGACCACCGCATTATAAATAATCCATCCCCACCCCCACCCCCCCCCCACTTACAAAAAGAAAGGAATCGTGTCTACGCCCGTTGATCTGACTGTAGGGCATTTATGTTATCATTTATATAAAATATGCCCAAATTGTTTAAAACGAGAGAGACTTGCACAAATTAATAGTTGAGGTCCTGTAAATTTTGAAACATTAGAGAGCGCATGAGCTTCGAAGACGGACCTGAGCGCTTTACAAGTAGGGGAGACCGGTATGGAAGTTACACGGGTCAGTTGTTACAGTTCTCGTGTGCTAGTTAGAACAAGAAGAGATGTGCTAACTGGCATCTATATACAGCCTACACATAGCTGTGATGAACTGCGCGTTCGTGAGGTTTTAAATCAACAAAAACCATTTTTACAGTTCAAAGTAAATTTTTGACAAAAATTGAAATTGTAATGCTCTTACAACTGAAGGACATGATGATAGTCTGTGTATTTGTAATTATAGTACATGTATGTCACTAATATACCCCTAGCCATGCCTGTATTCTGCCTAATGACTGTGGACAGTTGATTTCTGTGTGTAAAACACCCATGGGGTAGGTTGTTACAACACCTACCGAATGTTGATGTACAACTTACCCAATTCATACATATGTAAAATTACATTTTGTCTCAATTTTCAGGTGTAATATTTTTTATTTTCTATTATTACTTTTGTCTATTCTAGGCTCTACTTGATCTACTGTTAACGATGTCAAGAAACTGGAAAGTTGAAATTAAAGTATGGTATAAGAGATTTACACATTGTCAACTTACCCCGTATGTATCATATTGTAACAATTGACCCCGTATGGTGTAACAACCTACCCCGTGTATGGGGTAGGTTGTTACAAAAAAATGTCTTCACTAATTAAGCTGTAGTTAATTAGTGGTTTACATGTTTTTCAAGTTTTATATGCCTCAGGTTTTAGCCAACATAATAGGCTAACTACAGACCCAAAATGGAGTGCGTGAGTTCTTTCATTACAATTATGTAGCCCAAAATGTGAATTTTGTAACGTCCATACCCGGTCTCCCCTACCCACTATTATTATTATTATTATTATTATAGATCGACGAATACCCAAACAATGTGCACTCCTCATGCACGTTTAGGAGGCCCTCAGTTTAAAAAAAAAAAAATAATTTCAGACACAACCCTCTGTGTGTGAACCTTGACATTTTACCAATATACATTATAATGAGATTCTTGGTCACATCATAAAAGTTTCATATCTCAAATAGTTTTTGATATACTTGAATAACGAGGCAAATGCCTGTATTTTTCTTAGGTTTACCTTTGTGAACCTTGACATTTGACCTAAAAATTGTATGACATTGGCTTCTAATAATAGGGGAATACCTGTTATCATCAAGATCGAAGTTAATATGTTATCAAGCTTTTTCTTAAGCCAATGTAATAACGAGGTAAATACCTGGAATTTCATAAGTTGTCCTTATGAACCTTGACCTTTCACCTACATTCCATAAGATCAAATTAGATTGTCTTCTTATTATGGTACATATTACTTTTAAATTTGAAGTTCATGGCTCAAGTGGTTCTAGTACAGTGTGCATATAGTATCACAATATTTCTAGGTCAATGTAACATTTTGACCCTAATTGATCGATTGACCCTTTGACAATATCGTGACTCCTCACATTAATTGAATGTGGTTTCTGGATTAGAAATACAAATCTGTAAGTCTTAAAAATCTATTTATACATAACTTGACAATACTACACAATAAGGAGCTGTTTTAACTCCCTATTCGTATTTCGATCCTAAATTAACTAATTTGACCCCAAATGACCTTACCTTGACCCCTTATATGTAGTGAACATGATTTTCTTATGTAGAAATAGGGTCAATTAATTTTTTAAACCATAATAAATATTTATAGACACAAAAAACAAGAAAATTGTTCGTTCTAAACAATTTTAGCTTGTGTAGGCCTCATATGCCTTCATGTGAAAGTTCATTGACTTTTTGACATTTCCCGCCACAATTTCTTACTGGGAGGTCAGAGGTATATAATCCTGTACACTTTTTTGTTCAGTAGAAAGAGACGAGTAATTTGCTGTGTCTTTTGATACTATTCGGGCATTTTAAAATGTTGACCCCCTATTGGCCCCAATTTGACCTTATTTTGACCCCTACAAGAGTTGCCGGGGGTTAGCAGGGGACTAACCAAGCTAATTTTGATTAGTGACCTCTAACCAACTCAAAACCACTTTCAAACCTTTGTTCCCCAAAAAATGCCCACGTGGTCTACACATTAGTTTTTTTTTCCTGTTTGTAGTTGTTATTGTTATTTTTTGTTTTATTATTTTTTTTTTTTTTTGCAGGGGCGTAGTATAATTCTATCTCACTATCTGTCCATCGTTTCTCGGATTGTTAAACCAACATTTCCACCTGAAAACTAATGCAACTTACCAATCACTGAAACCTCTGAGCTATTGCGTACTGCTCGACCTGTTGTGAAATCAGAGACTTCACAAATGTATGTTCCGTCATCGTCAGCCTGAACGTCTTTTATGATGAGTGAATAATCGTCAGTGATATTAAAACGCCTTTTGTCATATCCTGGACCACTTCTCTCTCCAACTTGATAGTACTTATCAAGAGCAACAAGTAATTCCGATACAGTTGAAGTTGGTTTATACCTCCATTTGACTGCATACACGCTTCGATTGTAGCCACAGGTCAATGTTGCTCCTTTCCCTGAGACCAAGGAGACAGAGGGAACCGTTCGTACTTCTAGACCAGATGCACCCACAGCACCTACATATAAAAAATCGAATAATAAAAATAGATTTATTTGTACATGTCTTCTCTGTGAGAATCAGATATAAGCAATTCAATGTGATTACAAAATTCTTTCTAAAGTATTTTTTTCTCTACCGCTTTTGATCATATAACAAGATGTAAGTTTATTTTCTTTTATTTCCACCAACCCGGCCGCTCGGCCATCTATTCTGCGGTTGGTCACCGATTGATAAAATAATAATTCAAGATTCTAAAATGTTTTAGCAACAACATACTACGTTTGCTTGTTTTTTGTTTTTGTGTGTTTTTTTTTTGTGTTTTTTTTTGGGGTTTTTTTTTTTTTCTTGGCGGAGGAAGCTTTGACGCTAATATCGGTCGTCACTATCCCCATGAAAACAAGAAATATATACAATTGAGAAACACCCGTACCTTGTATTTCAATGGCGGAATTTTATTCAATACATGACCTTGCCAAAAAAAAATAAACTTGAAGTTGTTTTGACATATTGACTTTTCAAATTCAAAGTATCATGTGAGCAAAGTCCAAATTTAAAAACACCATTTTTTCTGGTCCCGTGTGTTACCGACGAATAAATTATCATAAATTGATTATGAATTGATTTATTTTAAGTACTGTTAATCGTCGTCTTGGAGCCAGAAGGGCGCTATTGCAGATCAAGGATGTACCGTTTGGAGCCAGAAGGGCGCTATTACCATTGACTTTGTACAGTAATAACGCCCTTCTGGCTCTCAACGGAAAATCTATAAGATACAATAACGCCCTTATGGCTCCCAACAGACGGTTTATGTTTTAATTGAATGTTCTTAGTACATTCAAGAATATATCTAAGGATTGGGATTTCAATTTCAGATTGAATTGAATAAAATTGAAATTTAAATTAAAAAAAGCCTCTTTTGGCTCTCGTCCCGTTTGTTAATTACCGCGCAAAATAGCTTGGGCTAATTATAATAATTATAACAAGTTCGGGTATCATCTTGAAACTCGGTAAAGCCGCATTTTCACGGGGCACACGACAAGTAAATACGAATTACAAACACCCATCCACTCTCTCTCTCTCTCTCTCTCTCTCTCTCTCTCTCACACACACACACACACATAAGAAATAAAATTTATTATGTTTCACGTAGTATGTTTTTTTTTTTTTATCTTCTTCTTCGTCTTTCTGTTTTTTGTGAAGATTGAATTCCTCGTGGAGATTTATTTCAAGTAACCATGTAAAGATTTGATAGGTAAGGGGGCCCTTTACTTCAGTCGGAGAAACTGATTCTTTAATAATCTAAAAATATTAAAACTGCTATGGATTGTAAAAGTGTTGACCTTATGACACACGACCTCTAAATATGTTGTGGCAACTACAAAACAGCCATGCAGGACGAGACTATCGGAAGATATAAAGTGAAAGATTATACGGTAATCGTATAAAAAGATAAGAAATAATATATATTAATCATAACATTTTATCTTATAAGCGTACATCAATATTCTCTGATCATAGTCCACGCGTCTGTGCATTAACAAGCTTCATTAAAAATATTAATATCAAGAAAACAGTATTATAATGCTTTTCATTTTCAGATTGACGAAACAGTTACTGTATTGTAACTTACCGACGCCTTTTCATCAGAAAGGCCGATTTGGTGGATGATATTTGGACAGTTTCTCCCCGTGCATTAACTTATTTATAGGGCGTATTAATGTGATAAAAAAACGTGTAACTAAAATACAAACTGTATGGCAGTTATAGGTTACCCTTTTCTATCCAAAATAGCCAACACCCTTTCTACTTTCAAAACTATGTTAAAAACTCACCTGATACTTCATGCATAGGCCCTACTTTTAATGTTGTTGTGTTAAGTAGTGGAAAAGTCTAAAATTAAATCTTAATCTTAATTATCTTGTAGTTCTTACAATAACCTCAATTTTGTATGCGCCTTGAGCATCTATAGAGATGTTGCGCGTTATAGATATTGTCATTATTATATATTATTATTATTATTATCATTGTAAAAAAAAATGTCAAGCTTAGAACTTTAATACATAAATTATAAATATCACAGCAAAACTTCTCAACAAATATATAGGTATCTTATACATATAAACGACCGAATGCAAGATAAGTTATTGGATTTAACAAGGTTGTATGCATTCTATATTATAAATCCAACAATACCTCACCCGTAAAATGTATTACAACATAGAAGTTGGTGCAATTTTAAATTCCGCTAGTATTTTACAAACTAGTCATGTTTCATTAATGGCCTGCGGATTGTCGACCATATTTGTTTATTTTCGTGAAAGCATTGGATAACCACCAGACACTGATGCAGAAGCCACTCTCCACATTTTATCTTCTTTTTTTATTGATTTTTTTTTTTTATTTTGGTTTTTTTTAAGTTTTTTGGTTGTGGTTCTTAAGACGGTGCGTTGTGGGAGGGAGGTGGCATAAATTAAATAAAATATAAGATAGAAATCATTGATTTTCTGCTACTCCTCTCATCTCTCTCTCTCTCTCTCCAAAAACTATTTACACTTTTCGTTTATACCTGTGACAAAAAAGAAAAATAATAACAATAATAATAATAATAATAGTTTAAAACTAGTACTACCACAACGGCGACCAAACAGTTATCCCCACAGAAAATAAATTTATCATATTTTGCTGAATTGCCACAACTTATTAGGTGGTATGTACTAATGTACACTGTTCGTCATAAAGGTGGAATATTTTGTTCTGGTTCAAGCGACATTATGTTGCTCCGTTATTAATTTCTTGAATGTGTTTTTCACCGCTTTCACTTTCTGGGATCCTGGGTATATCTTGGACGCTCCCTCAACCCTTCCCGGGGATTTTTCTTCAAAAAAGTTTGTCACCCCCAGAAGATGGCCATTTTCGTCATTTTTTCGTATTTTTGGGGCCCTTTTTTGATCACGCGACCCACCAAGGCCCCCTCAGTCCTACCCCAAGGAAACACATCTGAGGTGGAGCTTTGTTATTGTTCTTTAAATTAAATCGAGATTTATGGTTACAGGCTCGACTCTTATGTCTAGGGGAGGGGTCAAAATTTATTTTGATTGGGGTTCAACATTCATTTTATTCATTTTTACACCATGGAAATTTCTATCTTCTCTAAATTGTATTGTAAAATCTCAACCAAACAAAAATCTAAATAAAATATTATCAATAATGACTATTTACAGCCTTGTCATCAAGGCTAAACAAAATTTAAGGGGAAAAATATGATATTTTAGGGTTAAAGGTGGTTTTTCATTTCCTTTGTTTTCAGCATAAAGATGGAATAAAATATTCCGAATTTTCACCAATCTCGTTTTTTACTTCCACCCCTCCCCTAGACAAGAGACCTTAGCCTGTCCCCAGAAATATAGATTTAACTTAAAGAACAATATAAAACAGTACACCTCAGTCGCGTTTCCTGGGGGTAGGACTGAGGGGGGGGGGGGGCTTGATTGGCCGGGAAAACAAAAAGGGGCCCCAAAATGAGAAAAAATGACAAAAATGGGCATCACGGGGGTTGCCCAAACCTTTTTTTGGAAAAAGGTCCACGTGAAGGGTTGGTAGAATGTCCAAGATATAGCCAGGGTCCCAAAAAGAAAAAGCAGGGACAAACATATTCAAGAAATTAAAGTCAGAGCAAAGTCATGTCGCTATAGCGGCAAAAAAATATTCCACCTTTATGACGGACAGTGTACATAGCACCTCTTGTTATTGTCAGAATCTCCTTTTTTTTTTCTTTTTTCTTTTTTTTTTTTTCTTTTTTTTATTCTTCTGTACAATTCTTGTAGACACGATAACTCAAAAAATAATGCATTAAAGTATTTCAAATTTTCAGCAATGATAGATCATCATAAAATCTGAGCGCTGAAACCTTTTCTAGCTCATTAGCATAATGTGACGTCATCTAGACGCCGTTTTGTAAAATCACATTATCAATCATAACTTCATAAGTAATAATCATTGATCAATCATATTTAGTACACATAAACTTCAAATTGAAGCGCATCTTTTAGAACATAATGCGCGCGTAAGTACGCGCATTCAGGAATTACGCGCGTGCAAAAATTAAAAATGTTCAAAATCACTTTATGGCTGAATTAGAGTACGTTTCAGGTCACTTTAAGCATTTCAAGAAAAATGTGCGCGCACGATTTTGCGCACATTTATGCCCGTCGGGGAAGAATGCAGTATCAGATCATCGATTTTTTGCTCTTAAAGGAATCTTGATAATATTCACAACAATTTGACACCATAAACACTATGTTTAGACTGTTCATAACGAAATGATCGTCTGTTCAAGTTGGAACTACGCGCACGCAAATTTTGTCAATTTTGTCAAAATATGCCATTTTTGGCCAAAAACATGCCTACACAAAATCCTGAATAATTCTTCAGGATCAACGGCAACCCCCAATTATCTTTTCAGAGTTGGATACACCATCAATTGCAAACGCCTTTTTTTTTCTTTTCTTTTTTTTCTTCTTTTTTTTTAAAGTGCCGACCTAATCGTTGGCGTCAAAAATTGTGGCCAAATGAATCGTGGCTGGTCTCAAATTGAAGAGCGTCATTTTCCTAACAAAAAATAATTCGACAGCCTATTTGATAAATGCTTGTAGCAGGTTGAACATTTTCAAAAACCGGTGTGTCAAAATTTAAAAATGCTCAAAATCACCCCATATTTATACAAAGTATGTTTCAGGCCATTTCAAGAATTTTGAAAATTTCCGCGCGTAAGCGCCCGTGCGCGCGTTTTGCGCGCAATTTGTAAATCGCATAAAATTCCGGGGTTTTTTCTTGATTGGCAATTTAGACACTTCTCTTAGGAATTTCTATATATTTTAAATCGTTTCCAGCCGACCATACAGACGCACGCGCTCATCAAATTTCAATTTCCGCGCGTGCGTCAATGGGGCAATTAACGTAAAAAGGTCGAAACCCTTTTTATTTTTTCACATGTTCTGAAAGTTTATGACATAGTAAATATAATCCACTTATAAAATGTGGGGTCTAAGAAATAAAACATCGGCATATTCTCATGCAAACCCAAAATTTCATTTTTTTTTTTTTCAATCCAAATTTCAATTCAAATTTAGTTATTATCAGCATAAATATTGGTTGATTTTCCCCCAAATGCTTTTCAGCTGAGACAGTTCCCAAAAAGTCGAATTGTAAAAGGTAATTAAATGTAAAATTCATCACATTGCACAATTCATTTTCTTCTTTTTCAAAAAGTTTATTTCACTATCTCTTTCCGTTTTATTTTTGTTCTCTCTCTCCTGTAGCCAATTGCTGCATACTTTTTTGCATTACACATACATATCAGTACATACCACCGATAATTGTACGCATTACAATTATAAAGCTCTAGTATTTAGTCTGGTTTTGGCAACTGGGCAAAAATATTGTTGTTATCTTCTGTTGTTGCTGTTTTTGTTTTTCGTTTGTTTGGTTTTTTTTTTAGGGGGGGGGGGGTGGTACCACCAGATATAATTGAAACATGTGAAAAGTTTGGGAGATAATTAAAATAATTTTTTTTTAAATCATTTTCAGTGATTTTATTGAAGAAAAAAAAGAAAAGAAATTAAAAAAATTAAAAAAAAATACCAAAAAAAATAATAATAATTGGGCGTCTTTGTACTTTTGTCTTATCATATATCTTGCGAATTACCAAACTAGGTTGTTTACTTAATTAGAGTGGTAAAAAAAAATGTAAATGGGACATTCTAAGCGTATGTTTAATCCTCACGAACGGGATACTTAGATCATTAGCAAAATATAGTATTGCTAACTCGAAAGCACCAACCGATGGTTTTACAGATTTTTACTTATAATTATCCTTTTATTTATTTATCTATTCATTTACTTATTTTTTTATTATAATTTTTCATTTTTCTCTTATTTCAATTATTTACTTATTTATTCATTTATTTTATCATTATGATTATAATTTTGTTTGTCTAATTTTTATTTTATTCATTTATTATCTTTTTTTTAGTGGGAATTACTTGAAATTAAACCAATTTTTTAATCCTCATCAACAAAGATCCGCATCATTGAAAAAATAAAATAAATCAACACCAAGGTATTTTGATCGTTCACAGACCCAAGGGGGGGGGGGGCTCATTGTGCCCCTCCATAATTTCTTTATTATTTGATCGATCACTTGCAAATTTTTCATGACGATAGAGCAACTCTGGCTCTACCACTTGGCATAACTAACATTGTTCAAGGTCAACATACGGGGAGGGGTTATTTGCCGTTTAATAACAAAAATACCTAGAAAATGCACACAGTTTGAAATCAAAGTTTGATAATGGCGACTGTTGCAAATATGTTTTATTTTTAAAATATTCAAGTTGCCATATGGGAGCGCCTTATGTTCTTAAATAAGAAAAACGCAGTTTCATCACAAAAGGGTGCTTTGGGTAATTAACTAAAATAATCATGTTTTAATTATTTTATCCTAATTATCACTGTTTCGGTATGCAAAGTGACTGTACAATATGCAATAATTATGTTCTGTGAATTTCAAGGGAAAAACTCATTTAAAGATTAAAATAGACATGTGAAAATGTGATATTTCGATTTGTTTATATTTTGTATCTTGTTTTGGCGCCGTTTTGCATACAAGAGTGACAAAAATAAAAGAAAACCAGAATTATTCAGTGTAGAATACAGTACGACAATACACAGACGGTGGCTTACTAAGAAGAAGAGGAAGGAATGTTATATCAATTCTATTTAAAATAATAATAATAATAATAGATTTTAGCAACTGATCTAAGCGAAGGGAGCTAAAATAATTTATTTTCACTTTGAGAGGAGATTGGGTGTCTGCCTTGCTGCGAAGGCGGCTTGTCTGGCCTTGGAGCCATAACAAAAGTACATGAGCGATCATGCAAGGAAGTTTCCGAAAATGTTTGGGTGTTCATACTCTAAACACTTCCTCTAAGTCTGGCCTAAATTCAATATTATTACTAAGCATCTTACACGCCAAGGCCTACAAGCGCACGTGCTCAGAAAATATTGCACGGGCAGTCACCATTCTTGCCATGGTCTTCATGAGTGAGGGTCGTTCAAACAGATAATTCATAATTTTTTTGGGGCGTCTTATTGTGCTAACTGTACCAGTATCGATAAAATAGCATATGACTTGATAGTTTCTGTATTTACGAGGATTGTGTTGGATACTCCGTAAGATTTGCACTTATGCATTTCGGCGCCCTCACCCCTCTCTATTTGACCTGTGTCTAGTGATTGGAAAATACTATTTTGGATATTTTCTTCGTTTATTTGAGACCTCGTCACTTGTTACAGCAAGCAATTTGGCCTGTGTCTAGTGATTGGAAAATATTATTTTGGAGATTTTCTTCGTTTATTTGAGACCTCGTCACTTGTTACAGCAAGCAATTTATCATACCAACCAATTTTCATAGTGGGACAATGCCGAAGGCGAAGGCGAAAAAGAGGTCAACGGAGACGCGGTCGCGAGTTGGTCGTCGCGGAAGATCTGGGGGCGTCGTAGCCCAGGAGCCAACGGATCAGAGGACATCGACTGGTCGTCGGTCATCGGCGGCGACAGCGACAGCTACAACTCCATCGTCGGAAAACAATCACCAGTCACAATCACAGGATGCCCAGAGGGACATAGATCCTATTACGCCGCTCCTCGGTGAGTCTTTTCCCATTATTTTATCGGATTCAGGGATGCAGAACACGGAGATAGGGGCAAGTGAGCCCCTATCGCCCCTTCTATTGTTCCCCCTCTCCAGCAGCCCCCAATGATGAGTAGCCTGTGCGATGAGCTTGGCTCAGGGATACAGCAGGCATTGCGCGAACGAATATGGAAAGGGGAATATAATGGACCTAGGTTTATTGCCTAGAGAGGGATCCCCTGCTGGGGAAGGGGTAACTTTAACCATCGATCAATCCAGTGGGGGTTTCCAACTTCGCCCCCAATCGCGTGCTCCAACTATTCGGTCGACTGAGCAGTGGACTAGTGCGATGCTGGTGTTTATATCCAAATTGGATGCACAGCGGATAATCAGAGGCTTTCAAAAATGGCTTTTCTCTAAGATTTTCTGGGGCTCGCGAGTCTATGTCTGCTAGAAATTTGAAATCTGCTTTCGATAACCCCCTTATTGTTCAAAAGAAACTGGAAAAAG
>CALNVZ010001696.1:276078-317289 GCA_940671915.1 Paracentrotus lividus
ATTACATGTATTACGGGATGTTAATAATAATGAAATGAATAAGTGGCATACTTATCACAATTACTCAGTTTCTTGGACATCCATTCCTTACATATCACTCAGCTTACAATTTGTTATATAACCGTGGGATTAAGAAGAGGTTCCCAGCTTAATTTTCTATATATGCTTTGTTGGTTATGTTTTTTTTTTTTTTTTTTTCTTCTTCTTCAGTTAGTTTACTAAGTATATATACTATAGGTATTCATTGTTGTTTTACATGTGATTGTGTATAGAGAAGCTTGAGACTGTAATAACAATATCACTTTTTATTTATTTATTTGATTTTTATGTTTAATTTTTCTTCCCAGCTTCATGTTAGGTATTTATCACCTATTAGGTATTTTGAGACATATAATCAATCGGTTAGGCTCAAACGAATATGAAGCGCCGTGTCAGTTATTATAACTAATATACATTATTCCAAAATGTTTGTGCTAGCTGCGGCTTATCCAGTTTTTTGTATATGCAAAGTGTCGTTATCCGTGCAGGATGAACTTAACAGTTGTACAGAGTAGACTTTTATTTACAAATAAGTTACAGCGTCAAGATTCTAGAGCGATTTGGCGGCGAGCTATTGAACTAGCTCGTGTGGCGGCATTTAGTCAAATGGTGTGCCTACTCTCTTAATTCCAAGGATTGAAAATTCAATCTAAAAGATTGAATTTTCAATCTTTCAAAGATTGTGCTGAGGGAAAAGATTGACTAGTTTAGATCTGGAAAACGATTGAAAACTCAATCTATTAGATTGAAATTTTCACTCTATTTAGATTGAGAAATTTACAATCTTTACAGGGGATTGATATATTCAATCTTATAAGATTGAATAAGAGTTTTCTCATTTTCAATCTAATATCCGATTGATACTAAACAAGCAAAATTGTACAAATTAAAAACACATTCTGTAATAAGTTATGTCAGATTTATTAATTAAAAATGTGAACATATTCATATTATCAACATTTCTAGATTTACATGAATTTACTTAAACAATAATCCACATGATATAAGTGCAAAACTGTGGTGTGCAAAAGTGCACAGCAAGATTGATATGGCCGGCAATGCAGTACCCCTATTAGTATTATTCAGTTACTGCAATGATACCTACACAGAAGTAAGAGCGCTGCTCCATTGCTATTGAAATGTGTACATTTTAATTTGATATTCAATACTTGTTATAATATTATACTGAGAGAAAACTGATCAGTCTCATTAGCCTTTATCTTGGCTTTGTTATTTTTAGGAAACCAGTTAATAACATGTTTAATTTTTCCCTGAACAAATAAACATAAGTATTGACTATCATAATGTGTTCTAAATCTAGTCATATTACATTAAAATCACACAATTTCAATTATGTATGGGAATAACAATGTTTAATTTTAATTAAAAAAAAAAAAAAGAAGATGAATAAAAGCATGGGGCACTTTTGTGTCCTAAAGAAATGACAGAAAATCCACACAATTTACTCTTAAACAATGTAGGGAGGGATTGTGATTGGTATCTATTGCCATGAAACTTATAGTGTGGCATCCAGTGGGGAAAATATAGGTTTCGTTTGCAAGTCATGTTAATGTTTGGCAACATCTATATATATGTTCTACTTGATCACACGAATCAGAAAATATATGTCGCCAATTTTTTAATTGACCTTTTGTGACCCAAAATGAAGGTCAAAGGTCAGGCTTCATTAACATAAACAAAATTTTTGTTCAAATTGTGTCAAATTTGGTATCAAATTGTAGGTAATGTTATAAGTAGCAATTAAGTCAATTATCATTTTTTCACCCGACCAGTCAGTTTTGAGCAATATGCAAATTAGTTTATTTATGCATAATTGAATTCATACTAGAGTCAAGTTGAAAGGCGATCAGACACAACATATCCATAGACAATATTAATAAAAACTAACCAAGATTAAAACATGAATCCTATACTAGTCTTAATATTGTTGCCACCATTCTGGTGACCCTTATGCACCTTGAAAATAGGTCAAAAGGTCAATTTATATGAATGATTAACAACCTGTAAATGGCATTAATTTGTGCAAAAACTCTCACGGCGAATTTTCTATGAACTTTGCTTATTTCTAGGTCTAATGTTGTAAGTAGAAATATTGACGACCTCTATATTTGGTTGATTGGCATCAAGGAATCATATTCAAAGTTAGTTGCCAACCAAGATTAAGCACTTAATACGAGCAACAGGTCAAAGGTCAAAGTTCATGAAAGACGGTATTGGCCAAAGTTTTTTGTCTTGACCTTAGTGTTATTGGGCCGTATTACTTGAAATATGTTATTGAACACTGTTAATGTGTTCTACTTGATTCCATGAACCAAGAAATAGTCGTTTCATTTACCTATGATCTTTGAATAAAGTAAAAAGAGCAAAAAATACATAGTTTCTACTATTTCCAGGTTTTTCAGGGTCACGTTATTTGAACTTTGACCTTAACCCTTTGTATACTAAGCCCTCATATATGCGGGCTGAAGAAACATAGAACATCCCTCTTGTCGACCGTTTATTTCACTCATGATTGCATAAACATATAAAGACCCTATATAATTTAAATCATCTGACATTGATCTATTTAAAACTGTCTTTGTTTCCCCTTTAAATGAAAAGAATTTCTTGCAAGCATGCTTAACAATCACGATTCATTTGGCTTTGTAAACATTTCTCAGTATGCAACGGGTTAACTTGAGGTCATATATGTCAATGAAAGAGAATAGCAACATTGATATTCTGATTTATGGGAACAAGTTAAACAAGAATAACTATGATTATCAAAATTATTAAGCTCTAAGAAGGCCAATAAAACAAAGGTGAAGACACACTTAGAAAGTTTAAGGAATACGTAAGGCTAGAGTTTCCGTCTTGATCATAGTCCTTTTTAGCCTTATTTACTTAATAATTTTGATAACAACAGTTCTACATGATCCCTTGATACCATGAACCAGAATATCAACGTTGCTATTATTTTTCATTGACACATATGACCTCAAGTTAAGGTCAAAGTTCAAATAACATGACGCTAAAAAACCTGGAAATAGTAGAAACTGTGTATTGTTTGGATTTTTCACCTCATTTAAAGGTCAAAGGTCAATGAAAACGAACATTTCCTGGTTCATGGAATCAAGTAGAATACATTAACAGTATTCAATAACATATTTCAAGTAATACAGCCCAATAAGACTAAGGTCAAGACAAATCACTTGGGCCAAAACGTCTGTCTTGAACTTTGACCTTTGACCTGTTGCTCGTATAAGCTTAACTTTGCTGGCAACTAACTTGAATATGTTTTCCATGATGCCATCAACCAAAAAATAGAGTTCGACATATTTTTGGTTGACACATTTGACCTAGAAATAAGTTCAAAGTTCATAGGAAATTCTGTTTTTGCCAAATTAATGCCATTTCCAGGTTGTTAATCATCATATAAATTGACCTTTGACCTATTTTCAAGGTCGTAAGGGTCACCAGAATGTGGCAACAATATTAGACTAGTATGATTAACGTTTTAATCTTGATTAGCGTTTATTAATATTGTCTATGGATATGTTGTGTCTGATCGCCTTTCAACATGTAGGTTCAAGATGAACCTACATGAACGCCGACGTGTAAACACCTTCGTCTGACAGCTCTGGGCTGGTGGTAAAATATGTTACACTTTTCTACATTTTATTGAGCTATATTTGATTATATTTCGACTATATACATTTCACCAAGTGTTTCAATCAATTTTGGACGGATTTTGAACGGATTTTATACTTGAACTTTCATGATATTTGTCTGCATTTGTGCAACGAATTTGAACGCCACGTGCCACCATGCCATATGAGACCCGAGCTAAACCGCAACAGGCAAACGCTCCAGCAGCCACGCCCGACCAGCCTTCCGTTAGCATGCTTAGTGAACTCAAAACGGACATAGCTAAACTATCGGACCTTCTCTGCAAGAAAATAGACGTCATGCACATCAAGATTTCAGATATTGAAGCATCGTTAAAAGATACAAGTGATCGTGCCCTTAACATTGAGCAAAACGAAATACCAAAGCTTCGCAATGAGCACAAAGCTGACATAGCAGCCATCGAGAAAAAACTTCTTATGATGGAAATATATCAGCGCAAAGCTAATCTTCTGTTTTATGGAATTAGTCAAAACAAAGATGAGAATGTGTTTGCTAAACTGAGAAATGTCTTCATTGAGCTCGGCCTATCACCTGAAGCGGCAGCAAAGATAATGATTGTGAACGCCCACCTACTTCCACGGAAAACAGGACCCACGGATGGCGACCGAGGACCGGACCCCATCATAGCCAAATTGGCGATCATGACGGAACGCCAACTCATCCTTGACGCCTACCAAGGACGTAAGATGACCCCAACTGACGACGACAACGACCCAGCGGCTAGGCACGGTGCACCCAGCAGACCGCGTACCAGGTTCTCCGTCAGGACTGATTTACCGCCTACAATGAAATTTCGTCGCGGAAAATTAGCCAACATCGCGTATCGTCTGCGTGAGGAAAAGCATCTATCAACGAAACTATTCGTTCAAGGAACAGATGTTGTTCTACAATACAAGGAAAAACGCGCAAAAGATTGGAAAACATATACCGACGAAGGAAATTAAATACCTACTTTGAAAGGATTGACGATTAAGGATATTGGAGATATACTCAACGCGAAATCTAGAAAACAGAAAGAACATCCACGAAGAAATCCCCCTTTTCTCTCTCTTCTTCAATAGGAGATTAATTTCCAACAGTTTACAGTTTCTATAACTTGAGACGATTTACAGATTATGAACATATTCGTCATTATGAACATACTCTCGAACTATGAGATTATCAACAACTAATGTCAAGTGTATTTTTTCTTTCCTTCATTATTTGCTATTGTTAGGAAAGAACATTACGATCTAGGGAATTATATTATATTATCATTAATATTATTATTTTATCCAATATGAAATATTCGTCTCTTTGCATCGTAATAGTCTAGGCAAGTCGTCTATTAACCGTATCGATATAAGCGTAAATTGTCTTACACAGATTATGTCATTTCCTCCTAGCAATGACAACATCTTTGTTTTTATAAATTCTTGAATTACGCTGTCGCATCATTTGTTTTTTGTTTTGTTTTATATATACCGTACAGTAGAACGATTTCCTTGGATTGCCTCAACTGTAAATGTTTGCACGGTTGTCAATAAGAATTGAATAAATTCTTAATCAAATACTAAAGCGGTTGTTATTAAACGTTAGGTAATTATGCATTCAAATGCGGTATCTATCTCATTCCCATTCAGATTTATTGACTTGTAAAACGATCACTGCACTCCTTCTATCGAGAGGGGATGGATTATATCAAAGATGTGCATTTCCCAACGGGAGCATTATATTCAGTTACCTCTTCAAACATGCGAAACATAATTTCACATATCATATTATGGTGGTTAATTGACGATGTAGTAATTTGTCATTGTCATCGATTTTATTAACTTGGCTTACTTTTTTAAGTCAAAACACACACACGTGAAATTTAAATGTATACGAGAACACTTTTGTTGTTTAAATTGCGTGAATGGCAAAATAACTTGGTATTCGGTGCAAATTTTAAATCGAAAGGAAAAAGGAAAAAGAAAAGACGAACCTTAAGATTATGCAATAGGGAAAAAAAAAAATTGAAAATATACTGAAAACATGCAAACGTTAGTTTATTGATGCTGATAAGCATGAACGTTCCGGCATAGTTCCTTTTTTTTTTTTTTTTTTTTTTTTAAATCATGGGATTATTCATGAATCTGTTTATTATATTTATTTATTTATATTTATTTTTTTTTTTAATGTCCTACCGTGTATCGTATTCTTAACTTATGATGCATCCCTAAAAAAAAAAACAACAAACAAACAAACAAAAACAATAACAAAATCATTGAAGGGTGTGATGGCTGTCTTCTTCCAGGAGACAGCCATTGATATCAACCTGAATATCTCCTTGCTTCAACCATTTCCAAGTGGTAATTAAGAGTGGTGATAATCAATTATCATCAACTGTGGCTCGAGGTTTTTTCTATGATTACGAACTTGTTCGAGATACTTCTCTTGAATATCATGCCACACAGACCAGTTACAAACTATTGTACATTAACCAAATTACTGGATGCATTCCTTCTTGCCACACATGTTCTTTTCCGCTTTCACAAAGACCTAATAGATCCTTATTTATCCAGCAATTGTATACCGCTACCATGTTCTGTAAATATGCAGGCCGAATTTCTCGTTTGCACAATCCTGTTCATTTGGAACCCACGTCTGAGGCAAACATAAAAGAGGTACGTTTTTATTGAGTGATGCAATAAAAACTTTTCTACTTGGGGTCACTTACGTTGCCCCGAATCAATTTTACGACAATCAAGTTAAAGTCCATTATAGAGTTATGCAAATGAGAATTTTGTTTTCCTCTAAAGTTTTTTTTTAGAGTTTCAATCAAAACATTTTTTTTTTATTACTATTTACTCTCGCATATTTCGTATCCACAGCTTAGTTAACTTTATCTAACGTATATTTTCTTACCAACGTTGCGATTTCTATGTAATTTTGTTAATCATATATACTCAAAATTTCTTGCTCGAAATATGTCCTGACCCCCATGGTCTGTGAATGAACAAGACCGTGACAACAACTTTGTTTGTATTTCTTTTTTCTTTACGAAATTCTTGAATTCCTTCGTGCCTATCCCATTCTTTTTTTCTTTTTTTCTTTTTTTGTTTAATGTATACACCGTGTCTAGAACGATTTTCCTAGGATTGCCTTAGCTGTGAATGTTGCACTGTTGTCAATAAGAATTTGAATAAATTCTTATGTAAATACTAAAGCGGTTGTATTAAACGTTAGGTAATTATGCATTCAAATGCGGTATCTATCTCACTCCCATTCAGATTTATTGATTTGTAAAACGATCCACTGCACCCTTTCTATTGAGAGGGATGGATTGTCGTTAATTGAACTGTAGTAATTTGTCATCGATTAACAATCATTGTATTAACTTGGCCTATTTTTTAAAGTTTAAAACACACACACATGAAATTAAAGTATAACGAGGACACTTTTTTGTTTAAATTACATTGAATGCCAAAAAAAAAAAAAAAACAAACAAAACAAAACAAAACAATAAAACAAATTTTTTTTTTTTGATAAACACTGAAAACTTGCAAGTGTTATGCTTATTTGATGCATTATAATACGCATGAACAGAACGTTTTCGGAGGCATACTTTTCCGTCTTAGGTTTTATGAGTTATATAGATTAAGATCTTCGGTGTGTCATGTTTGATGGTGATAACCAATTATCTCTAATTATCCTCGAGGTTTCTTTCATGAATACTGAACTGTTTGAAAACTTTCATGAATATTATATGTGCCACAACGCAGTTACAACTATTGTACCATAACCAATTACTGGATTGCATTCCTTCTTGCCCACACATGGTTTCTTTCTCCTTCACAATGGCCTAAAGATCTTTATTATCCAGCAATTGTATACAGCTACCATGTTCTGTATAATATGCTAGGCCGAATTTCTCCGTTTGCACATCTCATGTTCATTTGGAACCCCACTCTGATATGGCAATATAAAGAGGTATTGTTTTATTGATATGCAAATGAAATACTTTTATACTTGGGGTCACTTACGTTGCCCCGAAATGACAATCAAGTTAAAGTCCATTATAATAGTTATGCAAATGAGAATCTTGTTTCCTCTAAAGTTGCAGCAAACGGGTATGATGAAAATAAGTATTAAGGTATAAAGAAATCAATACATATTTTCCTTGCCAACCTCTTTAGTGACAATATTCACGATCACAATGTATAGACCCTAATTACTATTTCCCTCATGAACTTAAAAATTCCTCGTGTGGTTCTCGCATATATAAATTGCTCCAAGTGAAACAATGTTTCAAATACAGGACCTATTTCAAGTTGCCAATTTTTTTCAAAGTATTTAGAAAGAAAGAATGAAAATTAGTCTACTCTCAATGCCTCCACCGGATTAAATTAATAATGATAAACACCGTGCTAGAACATAGTTGCAACATATATATCTTAATCATATGGTTTTCGACCACGCCACTCAACGATCTTCGGTCTTATTGATTGTTTCACACTGTTTGTTAATACCTCCTTGATATAAGAAAATATAATGCCATGCAATGTTTTTTAGATTGCACAACCAAGCCTTTAATACAGTTTGATCACACTATTATATGAAAAAAACTTGAAATGTAAAATGCATAAGACGGTATGTAGTCCTAAATTATTTTCAAAGTATAAACGAAACATATTCGCGAAAACAAATTTATATCCGGGCAATATTCCACACTAACAGACAAAATACATCTGCATGTGAGGAGTTCCCAGGGTTCTATTTAGTGGCCGCTATTTGTTCTTTTCTTTTTATTCTAATTGACCTTGTAAACATTTCCCAAATTATTGCATGTATCTGTTGTGCCGTTACGTACACTAGCCTAGTCCTTTATCACCTCACAAATCCTATCATGTATTCTACACCAATTTTATCAATTTCCGAACTTGATATTAACATCTACCTGAGTGCGAGTTTTTTTGACAACAAAGCCAATGATAATATAAACTTCAACAAACAAATTATATGATTTTTAGTACATTTATTAACCTGTCACATCTTAATCCGGAGTCTCTAACCAAGAATGAGAACTACTGCACAGATATTAAGATGACCTGTAACGTCAGTAGTGCCAAAATTTATTAGCCACATAACAATTAAGATCATAAGTTCCATGAGAAAATCACCATTGCAGAAGTCATTGCTGCACATCAAGCTAGAGCCACAAATATAGGAATTATATTCGTTTCACGGATTCATTTCCTGAAGGAGATTTTAAAACTAAGTATTACCGATTGTATAACCGTCATACCTTAATTACGGCCGTACTATCCCTCTATGCGCTGGGGAGATGTGCAGAGTAGCAGGTCACATCAAAGATTAATTTACAAAAGCTTAGCCCCACCGAAACCACTCCCACACTGGACTACTCCTAACACACACACTCAATCGTACAACGACGCTATGGTAAATAGCGGTTTCTCATCAATGCCCCTTTACCCTCTCCGTCTAGTCACCACATATCTGCACTTTATAACTTGAATTAGCTTGTTACTGAATTTAATGATATTCAGTTATTTCAAGTTTCTAGATAATATTATGTATTAATGTAACAATAACCTCTTGCCAGATTATATCAAAAACATTCTTTAAGTTCAATAATGAATTTCCATGGATATAAACAAGAAATGCAAACGATTTTCATTACCAAAACCAAGCCCATCTTTTAAAAACTCAACTTATTTCAACACAAGGACCTCAAATTTGGAATTTCACAATTACTATGAAAATATCAAGCTAATCATCTCATTAGAATGTTTTTAAGTCAAAAATCTATGGAAAATTCCATTTTAAATTAAATATTCATCCAAGTGTGTATCTATAATTTTTTAGGCATTTAGCATACCCCCTCCTTTACGTTTGTAAGTTTAAGTTTTATTTGTTTGAAGTTGATTATTGTTATGAAATCTGGATACATTTTTTACTAGGGTCAGCATCATTAACAAGTGGGCTCGTTCCTTTGCTTGCTGTCCCTCATCTCATATTTAATTCAATGTATTTTGTGTTGTTTCTTTTCATTTGTGAATTTGACCTTTGAATTTATGTATATCTTATGGATTTTATGAGGGAAAACTAAATTGAACATTGATATTGAAATGAATTGATTCATACCGTTTATGGTTTATCATAATGTTATAGTTTGAAATGACATATAAATTGGTTCATATTATGTTTGATGGAAATGATGTAATTAACTGTTACTGACTAAATGCATACTAGAGTTTCAATCAAAACACTTTTTTTTATTACTATTTACTCTGGCATATTTTGTATCCAAGGCATAGTTTATCTAAGGTATATTTTCTTACCAACATTGCGATTTCTATGGTATATTGTTAATCAGATACTTCAATTTTATTTTTGCTCGATATATGTCCTGACCCCCACGGGTCATTTCCTCCTAGCAATGACAACAACTTTGTTTTTTATAAAAAATGAAAAAGATTTTGTATGTTATCAAAATATGTCTATATGCCAAGAGTGCCCATACTTTGTTTCGAATTTGTAATCCTTATGTTTTCCATGTATTGACAAACCGGCACTCGAATCCTTATATCTTTATCTTGGCATCAACTTTGATATAGGCAAGAATACTTTTCTTTCAAATTAATTGTAACGGAATATAACTTGTTTTGTTTGTTGTTTTATTTTATATTCTGGTGCCAAAGCAAGCCATACCAAGTCAATGTATATTCAATCATATTCACAGGAAATGTTGTCCATTTTGGTATCGATGATATAGGAATTACGTGAACATGAATATGTTACTTTGTATATTTATTTGAGAATATTATAGCATTTATTGCATCATAGCTGGATGATATTATTGTTTGGCTTTTATCTAATGCCTGACTATTAAGCGCACATTTAATAGAAAGTCCCTAGATCTTAAGTTTACTACAAATATATTTTAATTAATTTCAAGAAAAAATACTGTGAATAATTTGATTAAGGCTAACATGTATTTTCATCCAATTGATAATTATTTCCATTGCAATGCCAATTTACCCCCCCCCCTATTTTTACTTGTCCTTCCAAAACAGAGAAAATTGCAACTGTTCTTAGCAGAATTTGCCACTCGCCAGAGTGTGTCAGACCGTCACGCATACGTGAACATGTACACACACTCAACGCAAAGTAATAGTTTTGCACCCCCAGCACTGTGCACGCACCGAGCACTCTCAATTCATTACATCGTATTGCAAACCAAAATGTATGTACTTCTTTCATGAACTTGGACGATATTGATAATGAAGTATTCTCCCCCCACAGCAAAATATATACTGCCAGAGAATTTAATTCAGCTTTTAATACAACAAAACAAAAAACGATAAACCAAATAACTTTAGCTTAATGCACATAAACATCAGAAGCCTACAAAAAAACTTTGATACTTTTAGCGAATTTTTAAATATATGAAATAAATTTCCCTTTTCTATAGTAGGTATGACAGAGACATGGTTACATTCAACAACCCCTCCCATATTCGGTATTGATAATTATACACTTAACCATATAGATTGTAAAAACGGTAAGGGAGGTGGGGTCGCGTTTTATGTTCACAATGAATTGCATTATAAAGTTAGATCTGATATTCAAATAGTCGATATTGAAACCCTATTTATAGAAATTATCGATGCTAATTATAGAAATAAAATAGTCGGTGTAATATATAGACCACCAAACAACGTTGCTGATGTATTTTTAGATAAATTAGAAACTTGTCTCGAAACTGTATCTCGTGAAAACAAGGATATTTACATCATGGACGATTTTAATATAGATCTCTCCATGCCACAGCTCTTAGTCAACACTTTAGTAACTTGATGTCATCATTTTATTTTAAACCTCTCATTGATAAACCTACGAGAATAACAAATGCAACACACACAATTATTGACAATATTTTCACAAATTAAGCAAATACAAACAAAAATGGAGTAATATATTACGATATCTCCGATCATTTACCCATTTTCACGATATATTCAAGCACCAATCGATTACAAAAACAATCAAACAAAGAACACATCACTCGACGAAAAGAAACTAAGCGCAACATAGATTCACTTAAAATAGATCTGAATGCAGAAAGATGGCAAGATGTCTTAAATGAGCAAGATGTTAATAATTCATATGGAATATTCATAAACAAACTGCTTTATTACTACAATAAAAATGTGCCTTTGACAAAAATCACTTCAAACAAAAAGAAGAATAAACAACCATGGATCACTCAAGGAATAATCAAATCTATATTTACTCGTAATCGATTATAGAAAATATCACTTAAATCACCTACATTGGTACATCAAAACAAATACAAAACATATCGTAATAAATTAACTTCTGTTATCCGTCTTGCACGAAAATCGTATTTTTCAGAGAAAATTGAAAACAATAAAGACAATAATAAAACATTATGGAATACGATAAATGACATCCTAGGTAAGAAAAAAGATCGAGACCATACTGAATTTTTAGAAAACGGTGATTATATAAGAAATCCTAATATTATCGCTGATGCATTCAACTCATTTTTTACTAACATTGGCCCTAATCTAGCCTCAAAAATTGCTACCAATGATCATGATTTTTTACAATATTTAGATAATCATAACGAACATTCACTATTCTTTAATCCTACAAATGTGTAAAGGAAATACTAGAAATTGTTCGATCCTTAAAATCCAGTAAACTAGTGGCCATGACGGGATAAGTGTTTATTTACTAAAACAAATAATTTATTTCATGGCTGCTCCACTTGTGCATATTTCAATCGTCTCTCTCCCGAGGCATTTTTCCCGAATCGCTAAAGCTTGCCAAAATAATTCCAATATATAAAAAAGATGACCCATGTCGAATAGTACTACCGCCCGATTTCTCTGTTACCAAGCATCCAAAATACTTGAAAAAATTGTTTACAATCGTTTATATACCTTTTTGGACACAAAAAAATTATTAATCCCCAATCAGTACGGCTTCAGGAAAAATTATTCGACTGATTATGCCATTGTTCAACTTCATGACAAAATAAATTATTCACTCTCAAAAAAAGAACACACTATTGGAGTTTTTATGGATTTATCGAAGGCGTTCGAACAATGAGCCATAACATATTACTAAGTAAATTAAAGACATATGGAATCAGAGAATCGTACTTTCTTGGTTCAAAGACTATTGAATAATAGACGTCAATTGTTAATTTCAAATCCAAATCATCTAATATAGTCAGTGAAATGTGGAGTACCACGAGTTCAATCCTAGGCCCCTTATTATTTTTTATATATATGAATGACATTGTAAACGCATCACCTATACTTACATATATCTTATTCGCAGATGACACTAACATATTCTATTCACATCCGAACTTAAATATACTTGTCGCAACTCTCAATCAAGAATTAAAGAAATTATCATTATGGTTAAAGTCAAATAAACTCTCCCTTAACATTAATAAAACAAACTTTATGTACTTTAAGCAATTAATTTAAATACGTATTTCGCGATAATATTTATATCAATGATATGCCCATAGATGAAAACAGGAAACTAAATTTTAGGTGTCTTGATCTATCTAACGTAACATGGAGTAGTCACATTCGTATATTAAAATGATAGTAGCAAGAGGCAAGGCATTTTGTATAAATTAAAGTATATATCTCTCAAAGATCATTACTTATGCTTTATAACTCATTTATTTTGTCACATATATCTTATTGTAACATAGTATGGGAAACAGTAACAAAATAAAAATAGATTCATTATTGCGCCTTCAAAAGAAAGCACTTCGCATTTGTTCATTCCATTATCTCGCCCATACCGATCCTTTATTTCATAATTTCAAAACATTGAAAATTTACGATATTCACACTTATCAAACTGCTATTTTTATGTACAAAACTTCTAACAATACTATACCAACACTTTCCAAAATATCTTTATTTACAACAGAGACATTCATTCATACCCCACGCGACATTCATCGACTTTCATTAACAAATCCAAGCTAATTATTGCTCACACAAACAATACGTCATCATGGTCTGATGTTTGGAACACTATACCTATTAATATTAAACATGCTGCATCTCTTTTATCCTTTAAAGTTTTGTTAAGAGGTACCTTTTATCATAGTATCTGTAAAACTCGCACTTGCACTCGCACTCACACTCACTCACATCACTTTGCCGTGCCCTTTCCCTTTATATCTTTATTTCTTTAGAAATATAAGTGACATCCCTGTATATATAGACTCAATGGCGCCATTCACAAAGTGAGGATTCTGCAAACCCACGATCCGTGGATCCGTGGGTTTTTTAATCGACGCTGCACGCGAATCCACAGTTTATGATCTTCACCAACAGTTGATCCCAAATTATGACGTTGTATGACGATGTGGGATCTGTGGATTCAGTCGAGCCACCTTGTGGAATACCATTTTTGAAAATCTTAGGTCCAACCTAGGTTAAACCCAGGGTTGAAACACGGATTTTGCAGAATCCACCTTTGTGAATTCGGGCAGTTAATTTTAATGGTTTTCATGTAGCCCTCCCCCCTGGCTGCTATTCGGTCAAGCATTTTTGTCTATGATGACTGGCCCTGCATTTGACAGTATTAGTATGTTGTTTAAATCTATATGAATTATGTCTATTATCTATGTTATTATGTTAATGTCACACTTTGTAATCTTATCAATTATTTATATATTTATGTTATATGTATATCATGATTAATGTGATATTATGTTTTCGAATCAATAAATGCAGAACACCTGCCTTAAAAAAAAAAAAAAAAAAAAAAAAAAAAAAAATGGGGTTTTTTCAATCAATCTGGATTCTTGCTTCAAGTTGTATCCTCTTTGTTTGTGGTTTTTGGCTGGTGGGGTCTCTTTAATTTGGATCAATTTAATAATGTTTTGCAGAGTGGTCTTTGGATAGGTAAATTTACGGTGATTAGAGTTTGTTTTTTAATGGGTGTTGGCCTTTGTTTGCCTTGTTGCAATTTGTTTTGGGGAGGTCCCCAGTCTTGTTTTTTTTTTTTTCTCGTTTGGAGCATTGTTTGGTGTTAGTTTCTTGGGTTCCAGTGTTTATCTATTTTTATGATTGTTTATGGGCCCTGGGACCTTCCTTCCAAATTTCAAAAAAAAAAAACAATAATAAAAGGGAGGGTAGTGTAGCAGGAGCTACTTAGGAGCCTATTATGACGTCATCACCGAAAGTCCACTTGCATGATGGGAACTATGACGTCATCGCAGATGGCCACAAACCCTTATTATGGAAGCATTGATGCTCGTATTTATGATGACTTGTATCCAGTATAATCCATGTATTCTGAGATGTATTAACTAAGGTAAGTTACTATTTATGATATTTATTAATAGTAGCGCCATATCGACGCTACTTTATCATCATCAAGTTAAACTTAGTCTTACTCTATAGTATCATAGGCCTACATAGATCTAACGTTAGATCTAAAATTCTAACGTTAGACCCTCTACTCTGTTTACGAATCTGACGATATAATCCAGGGTCTTGGCCTCATTTTTAATTATCTGACGATATAGGAAGGCTTCCTTAGAGTTTCTTAGGTCAAAGGCAGGCTATATAGCCCCGGGCCCCGCTTGGCTAGGAAATTCAGCTCGATAGACCCAAGCCAGGTGATCACGCTTGTGTCTTGCGCCGTGGGATAAGGGCAAGGATCGAGGGGTGCAGCGGGGGTATCTGCGGCAGCAGCTCGGCTGCTCGAGCCGTGATCAGATAGGCCTACATGCACTTCACCTGCGCCGGGGGCTTAGGCGCAAGGGCTGTTGGCGCTGCGCTGGCTATGCAAGCTAGTAGCTGCGCTTCAATTCAGCGCAGCGCTCATGCACACACGTGTGTATGCGGCACAGCTCAGGCTCAGGCTCAGCCAAAAAAAATGACCATCCCGACATGCTTTGCGAGCGGCCCAAAATCGTCTTGTCAAAAATCACATGAATGTAGCCGCCTGGTACAATCGCTGATAACAATAATCATTAACATGATAAAGATTATATATTTTAAAAGTTAAATTTGCAGGTTGTGCAATATTAATTTATGTTAACCTTATTAATTTCTCATAATAAATATCTTTTAAACATCTTAATCTTTCTTAAAATGGTCCTAATTTTTAATTTTGTTTTTATGATCGCTAACTATCCATCGTAGTGTTGAATCGATGTGTGATTTTGTTGGCATGCCTACTTAAATGTGCGCATATCTCAGCTGCATGCGCGTATGCAGATGGCCTTCCTTAGAGCAACTGGCGAAGATTTTGACGCCCTCTACGTTCGTTGGTTTTCACCCACCCACACACACATACACACATATTCACACCCACTGATGCTCAACCATACATGCACGTTCATTCCCGATTGCATTTATGGGCACAGTTTGGAGAAAATATCGAAAAAATCATTTAAATAGAGGTGTTTTTAGCATTTTGTCCATCGAAATATTTTTCTTTAATAAGTGTGTTCCTAAAAAAGGTAACCAAAGTTCAAGGTCAGTCATTTCAAAAGCATATGGTTTATTCTTGGGATTTGCTCACTAAAAAATAACTCATCAGCTTTCATTTGAGACTTTGATTGCATCCATATTGTCAGGTGTCTCAGAGTTAGGGTCCTTTGAAGGTGAAAGGTATACAAAACCCACTTTTTTCCAAGTTTTTCGTTAGTAGGGTGTACGAAACCATTACTTTGTCATTTTTTGTTTCATCGATTTGGGGGTTTTTTTATCACAAAGTTTCAATGAAATGCAATCTCATTTGCCAAACGACCTACCTCACTGGGATTGAGACGGATTCGCAATTATGAGTCTCTTGAGTCGTGGAGACGTCGTGGTGAAATCTTCTAAGATTTCAGGGCGTCATGTGAAAAGTGAACAAATATCTAACAAAATTGTCAAACCTGTTCGAATTATTTTAATCGCTAGCAAGGTCTGATAACGTCTCTGCGATGTCGTGGATACTTAGGAGCCGTCACATCCCACAGAGATGTCACTGAAACTTGTTCGCGTCTGAAAGAAGTGTACTAAAAGATTAACAATGTTTGACATTTCGTCGCTGTTTTTACGAACCGTCATAAACCGAATTAAATGATTTTACGAACCGTTCTATCTCGTGGTTTAGGACGCTAAAAAACATGCGCGTGATACGCATGATTTTACGAAGTGACCTTAACCCCCTGTTTGTCGTAAAAATAAACAGTTTCTAAAATACTACCTTCCATTTTATTCTAAATATTTAAAATTCAAACCCCGATTGCAAATAATTTCTTTGATATTGTAAAATTATAGAATTTATGCTGTACATTGATATAATTAATTGCCCAGGTTTCCTTCAAAGCGCAAAGTTATGAGCGTCAGAAGAACATCCAAACTTTGAACGCGATTATCTCAAAAGCTGGTTTTGGGAACTCGGCGAGGTGTAGGACGGTTCGTAAAATCACTGACGATTTGTTTGGTTTTCTCGCGACTACATAAAGACTCGGGAGACGTCGCGGCGACCTCTCCGAGATTCTAGAGATTCATAATCGAGAACGCATCTCATTACCAGTGAGAAATCCACTTTAGCAAAGAAGATGACATTTCATTGAAACTTGCTGAAAAAGACCAAATGACACCAATTACTCTAAAAGGTTTGTTTCATACCCTAAAAAACCAAAAACTTGGAAAATGGGTTTTGTACCCCGCACATTTACAGGACGTTAACTCTGTGACCCATGACAGTTTGGACGTAATGAAAGCTGATGAGTTATTTAGTATTTTAGTAATCAAAGCTCAAGAATAAACTTTTGAAATGACTGACTTTTGAACTTCGGTTACCTTTTTTTTAGGAACACACTGTATAGTTTGTTTTCACACTTTACTCGAACAATCCCCGCAAAAGGGGTCGTGAATATGGCTATAACGTAATAGTCCGCGGGTCCGTTAGTCCGCGGGTCACCTTACAAAAATGTCCTGTGGTATGCCAATGGTATTTCGGAATGTCCTGTGGTATTCATATGGTATTTCTGAATGTCCTGTGGTATTCCTATGGTATTTCTATGGTACAATCAAATACCATAGAAGTACCGTAGGAACATACCACACAGGAAAAGGGTACCGTAAGAATACCATACAGCAGTGCTGTGGTATTTGGCGCAAATACCATATGTATGGTATTGCTGTATGGTTTTTTGGCACAAATACCATATGTATGGTATTGCTGTATGTTTGTTTTTTTACACAAATACCATAATTATGTATGGTATTGCTGAATGGTTTTTTGGCACAAATACCATATGTATGGTATTTCTGTATGGTTTTTTGGCACAAATACCATATGTATGGTATTTCTGTATCGGTTTGGCAATATACTTATGTATGATATTGCTGTTGGTTTTTTGGCAAAATACCATAGTATGGTATTGGTCTATGGTTTTGGCACAATACATATGTATTTATTGCTGATGGTTTTTGGCACAAATCATATGTATGGTATTGCTGTTGGTTTTTTTGGCACAATACCATATGTATGGCTTGCTGTATGTTTTTTTTTTGGCACAAATACCATTATGTATGGTTTGCTCTATGGTTTTGGCACAAATACCATATGTATGGTATTTGCTGTATGTTTTTGCACAAATACCATATGTATGGTATTGCTGTATGGTTTTTGCACATACCATATGTATGGTATTGCTGTATGGTTTTTGGAATACCATATGTATGGTATTGCTGTATGGTTTTTGACACAAATACCATATTATGGTATTGCTGGTATGGTTTTTTGGCACAATCCATATGTATGGTATTCTGTATGGTTTTTGGCACAAGTACCATATGTATGGTATTTCTGTATGGTTTTTGGCAATACCATATGTATGTATTGCTGATTTTTTTTTTTTTTTGGCACAAATACCATATGTATGGTATTGCTCTTGGTTTTTGGCACAAATACCATACGTATGGTATTGCTGTATGGTTTTTGGCACAAATACCATATGTATGGTATTGCTGTATGGTTTTGGACCAAATACCCATATGTATGGTATTGCTGTATGGTTTTTTCGCAACAAAGTTTACCATATGTATGGTATTTGCTGTATGGTTTTGCACAATACCTATGTATGGATTTCTGTATGGTTTTTGGCACTATGGTTGATTGGTTTTTTGACACTACCATATGTATGGTATTGCTGTATGGTTTTTGGCACAAGTACCATATCTATGGTATTGCTGTATGGTTTTTGGCACAAATACCATATGTATGTTATTGATGTATGGTTTTTTTTGGCACAAATACCATATGTATGGTATTGCTGTATGTTCCTTTTTTGGCACAGATACCATATGTATGGTAGTAGCAGCGGTACCATACAGCAGTACCATACAGCAGTACCATACAGCTGTACCATACAGCAGTACCATGCAGCAGAATCATACAGTAGTATGCAACTTTAGGTATTCATTGTTGATACTTTAGCAAAATACAGGCCTAATTTCTCAATAAGTGAAAATGACAGCCATGTCAGATATTATTTTCATGTTAGTACCAAACCAATTAATACCACACAGCAGTACCATACAGTAGTACCATACAGTAGAACCATACAGCAGTACCATACAGTAGTACCATACAGTAGTACCATACATCAGTACCATACAGCAGTACCATCCAGCAGTACCATCCAGCAGTACCATACAGTAGTACCATCCAGCATTACCATCCAGCAGTACCATACAGTAGTACCATACAGCAGTACCATACAGTAGTATGTAGCTTTAGGTATTCATTGTTGATACTTTAGCAAAATACAGGCCTAATTTCTCAATAAGTGAAAATGACAGCCATGTCAGATATTACTTTCATGTTAGTACCACACCAATTAATACCACACAGCGTGACCATACAGCAGTACCATACAACAGTACCATACAGTAGTACCATGAAGCAGTACCATACAGCAGTACCACACAACAGTATCATACTGTAGTATGTAGCTTTAGGTATTCATTGTTGAAACTTTGGCAAAATACAGGCTTAATTTCTCAAGAAATGAAAATGACAGCCATGTCAGATATTATTTCCTGCTCAAAATTTTTTGTTTGATGTAGACAGTTCCATGAACCGTTAAATCTGCTTACTCTCAAACGTCACGTGGAGCGATGAAATGCACATGTTTGTTTGTTTTTTGTTTTGTTTTTTTTTTTTTTTACATATGTTAAGTTTGAAGCATGTTTCTGCTAGGGATGGGAGCCTCTGTTCCAATTGCCCCGTGTTACAATTCTCCCGGTCTGCCCTACCGTTAGGGGCGGCGATTTCATGTGATGACGGTCGGGGGTGGAGGGGGGGGGGGGGAGAACGGAAACCCCGGAATGGGAAATATTATAGACTCGAACGGAATAAGGCGTCCTAAATATTTGTATACCATAAATTCGAAATAGAATGATCTATTTCACTTATTATACAGAAACTAATGACAATTTTAGGAATATAACGTTGGAACAAATAAATCATATTCCACAAATTCATTATATCGACCTGAACACAAAGTTAAATCGTTAAATCATTGTATTGTTATTTGTTTTTGAGCGCGAAGCGCGAGCTGTAAATTTTGCTTTATAACAACATTAATCATTTTTTCATTAGCTGATAATCACTACCCTTAAAGAAAATACAATTCCGAAGCGCGAGTGAAAATCTCATAAATCAACGTTTTACAAAATATATTATGTTTGTAATCCCTTTCTGAATATGGTCACTTTTTATAACGACACGGACCTGAAAACAGATATTTCAAAGAAGTTTGAAAGTTTATTTCCATCACATTTGGAAAAGTGGGCAAATACAAAATCTATCCAAAATACTTACAAAAATAAAAACAAAATATGAAGCTTTAATCAAGGGGAAACGTCCCCCTGATTGCCGCCAATTTTGGAGGGGAATTAATTATACACTAGATACTCGTTGTAACAAATAAAAGAATAAATGAACCTGAAGTAAGATTATTAATTTAATTATTGTCTGGGTTTTTTTTTTTTTTTTTTGTTTTTGCCAAGCGAGCGCGAGCGCGAAATTTTGCTTTTTAATAACCTGAACTTGGTACATTTACGCACACTGTGCTCTAGTTGTCTATATATGTACATATTTTTGTTAATCTTGAAATCGAGGTGGCGATATCCTCCAGAAAGCAAAGATCGGGGGGGGGGGGCCTGGAATCGATGCGTCCCCCCTCCACCGGGATCACGCCAATACTACCGTTGGTGTGTATTGCAAAGGATTTTTTTTCTAAGGGACAGTTTTCTAAACGGATTGACTAAATGGTTTTTTGACCAAGTCGACTTGATTAGACGAAATGCGGGATATTAAGTAGACACAAATGTTATCTTGACAACTGATTGAAGACAAACATCCACACGGATTGAAACAAACGCGGCATTAGTCAAGTGGATTTATTGTAGTTTACTTGCTGAAGTTTGGTAAGTGTATTTTTTGGTTTTGTGTGGTACTATCATGTGGTTACTAATTGGTAATATAGCATTTGATACAATGTTTTGTATGCACAAATCAGTATTTTGTAAGCTTACCCATTAACTAGTAATTCACTGGCTCTATTTAATATTTTTCTCTTAGGTGAAATATATTCCCTAAAACACAAAAGTACATCAGAGTGATGTTTTGCATATTATCTAGAAATATAGAAAATAACTAACTGTGACCCAAAATATTTTTGCTGATAAGTTGGTATATATGCCCAGTGTATGGCTTCATCGTGCTGTCTGCAGCACGTTCAGGTGATACGGGCGTGTGGTATCCCTGTGTTAACGGCATGTGGTGTTCGCGTCCGTAACGGTAGGGGAGAGCGGGGTATATTGGAACGTTTTTCACAAAATGGCCGTAAAACCAAAGTGGATTTAATTTAAGAAACAATAAACACTCAGATTGAGTGTATATCTGGATGTTACAAATATACACCATAAAATCTTAACTTAGTGATGGTTCCGGAAAAAATCATCTTCAAACAAGACCATGTCAAGTGTTCCAACTAACCCCAGACCGGGGTAGTTGAAACAAGTATGGGGTAAGTTGAAACATTGTGCATGGTATCTAGGAATTATATTTAAACTCCAAATACATTATTGCATGGGTTAGCTCGCTTGCTTTACATGATTCAAATAAAATATGAAAGATTGGTGTTCAATTTTTGTTTGTTTTACTTCGTGTTTTAATTACACTTCGATAGTTCAATCCACACACAATAAGATATCTGAAGTCCTGTGAAGTTAAGCATTCTGGGCAATATATTTTGTTAAAAACCAAAATAAATTGTCCAATGTGCACTAATATACATGTAATCAGGATATTATCCGGAACATTCACTGACTTGTATGATTTTTATTTTTTTATTCAGCTGAAACCTATTTACTTAGTACTGTTCCAACTAACCGCCCGTTCCAAAAATGTTTCCAACTAACCCCATAGGCCCATTTGACTTTGTAATGCTTAATCACAAGAGGAGAACAACATGGCATATAATTTAACTTTGTTTTGTACTTGTATAACTTGCTGTTATCTAAAAAACCTGGCCAAACTAATTTAGAATCTTCTCTGAGTAATAAACATTTGTAAAAGTTAAAAAATTGCTCGGAGGTGAAAAAACAAACATTGCTCTTAACTTCACGAGCTTGAAGAACATTGTGCTGTCTAACATGTGGTGGATGGCAGTTGCTTATAGCCAACACCTGAGGGTAGATTTGCTATAAATATATTTATAGCTGTTAAAGAAAATTACAATGTCCAATAACCCCACTCTCCTATGTGTAATCCTGGTACCTTTGTGTGGTATTGCTGTGGATCCATGCTGTGGGTCCTATTTTTGCTTATGGTACTGCTGTATGGTAACTGCTGTATGGTACTTCTGTTGGTATTTTGCCAGAATACCATAAATGAATGCTGTGGTAATTTGTGCCAAATACCATTGGAAACCCTATGGTACTTTGGCTGTTATGGTATCTGGTATGGTATTTTTATGTGGTATTTTGCCAAAAATACCATAGGAAAATCCCTGTGGTATTTTGTATGGGTACCGTTGTGTGGTATTTTATGTGGTATTTGTGCCATAAAATTACCATAGGAAATCCTGTGGTAGTTTTGTATGTTACCGTTGTTGTGGTACCAGCAGATATTGTAAGGCGTCGCGTAGTTCGCGGGAGGGGGGGGGATGATGTTTGTTACTCTGAAGGTTCGTTATTCCGAAAAATAGAATGAGTCGTTATTCGAAATAGAAAAAGGTTTTGTTAGTCGCGAAATAAGAAAAGGTTCGTACAGTCCAAAATAGAAACAAGGTTCGTTATATCGAAAAAGGAAAGGTGTCGTTATTGCCGAATTTTTGTTGTAATCCAAAAATAGAAAAGGTTCGTTTAGTTCGAAATGAAATAAGGTACGTTAGTCCGAAAATTAAATGAAGGTTCGTATTTTCCGAAATGAATTTTTTTATATTTGTAAAAAAAACAAACAAACAAACAAAAAAAAGTGTTTTTGTTCAAAAATAAGAAGATTATATGCAATATAGTCTCAGTGGATGCTATTGTTTAACAGCTTCTGCTGTTAAATTTATTTTCGGAATTCATTTCCACAATTATTAACAGCGATTTCTACTGATAAAGAATTAGTTTCGCTCTATGACTCGGGCGTTAACAGTCCATAACTAATTATTTGTTCGCAGTTTATGTTACGTCTTTATTAATGAAGAATAATATTTCCCAACGTTATCGATGGGACCTTCATTCTGAAAAAGAATAGTTTCGCTAAATCAGCCGTTATTAACATCCCCGATTATAGGCCCTATTACTGACCTAAAACGAGGAATTTAAACAATTAATTTTTACTCCTTCATAAAAAAACTATTATACTACAAAAAAAAAAAAAAAAAAAAGAGAAAAAAAATCGAATATTTAAATAAACACATTAGTGATTTGAATATTTTTCTAATTGCCACCATGGATAACGAATTTAACATATTATAAATAATCCAGACGCTACGAGCGGCAAAACTATGCATTAAATTACCTGGAAGAACGCATGTTATGCCCAAGTTGTTATGCAAGAGGCGGTGGAAACGAAGTTGAAAAGTGGGGCTTGAGATGAAGAAGGGGCATTTTTCCTGAAAAAGGGGCAATGAGCCAGAGCATAAAGACAATGTATTTAGATAATAGGGGATGTTGCCCGATAAAAACTGTGCAATTTCAATGAAAAAAGGCAAAGCGAGCGCGAATTCGCGAGCCGAATTTTTTAGCTATTATCTTGAGATAATTGATGCATTATAGACTGCCTTTTAGATCGCGAGCGCGAAGCGTGAAATGAAACTTCAGGCCTTTCAAGCGCTCTACTTTCTACTTTTTCACATATTTTTTTTGTCCACCCCATTATCCTACTTTTTTTTTTTTTAATCTCCTATTTTCTACTTTTAACTACTTTTTTGAAAAAAGTGAAAAAAAAATCTGTTAGGTCTTCAGCCATAGGTTTGATATGAGACCGCCAAAATCCTGTCATTTGTTTTTTTATTTTATTTAGAATTAATGTATTAGGGAATGGTTAGGTCTGCATATGAGACATGCATGTAACTGACAGAGCATCCCTATTCATAACCTTCCACTGTGCACTATTATGCACAACCAAGTCACGCATCATGAATGAGTATTCTGCCGCGCTCCTGAGGCTTTATATGGGGAAAGTTATAAATGTGTTATAGGTTCATTGTGTTATAGTTTTTTTGTCTAGATAGAATCACCTAAATGTTGAAGCTGTTCTGATGTTGGGATCTGACTCAGATTTGTAGATTGAAAAAATTTTCCAATTATGAACAATGAGATAAATTTAGGCACCTTACATTTACAGTGCAACTCATCTTTGGCATTGTTCCTTTGACTATGTAACGGAATGTGTTGCTGAGTGATTCGAGCGTCCGCCTCATATAATCGGAGGTCATGGTTCGATCCCCGGCCGCGTCATAGCCAAAAGACATTAAGAAAATGGTGAGTTTGCTGCTTCCTGTTGGCCGTCAGCAAAAGGAGGATTGAGCAACTGTGCTTCAGCGGTGCGGGCTCACAAAGAAAAGGGCAAAGAAAATATCTGCGTCATCTTTGTTGGACAATAAAATTTGGAGCATGGAGCATAAGTTCATCTTTATTCCATTATCTATGCGCATGCAGTAATCTGCAAATGTAGAGGCATGCATATTTCCTTTATACTTTCAAATTGCATACGCCAATACTACAGTGTGTCCAACAGAAAATGCTATGGCTACTTTAAAATGAGTATATTTGAAAATTAGCAATTCATTGATGTAATTTTAATTAATCGTAAACTAGCATTAGTTTGATAGACTGGCTTAAATTTTTATGCCATACCATTGAACACATTGATATATGAGCCTTCTTTCAGCACTCCAGAAAACCCTCTCATCATGTTTCTTTGATTACATTGATAAAGTACGTAGTCCAATTACTCTTCATTCACTCTTATTTCTTTTTTCTTTTTTTTTAGAATTTGGGCCAGCAAACTTGCGCGCACTACTTAAATTTTTGTTAAAGATGAAGGTTTTAGAGAAAATTGGCATATCTTTAATAAACATTAAAATTATACTAAACATGTTGTTGCTGACTTGATACACGTAGCTTTTTTACTACAAAGCTTGTGGAGAGGTTTCCTGAAGTGTCATGAAAAAAATGCTCTTATCTATGTGATTATTGGACCATATCACATAAATGTCATCCAGTTGAATATTATTAATGTTGTAAATTAATATTCATAACCATCTAGAGTGCCATTAAAATTTTTGTGGGACACGCGGTATTTACGTGTCTTGATGGATTATCCAATATAAAAAGCTAGTGATTCCAGTGAATAGGACTTTATCAATGACATTCTCTTTTTTACACCATAATAAACACGCAAATGCCTCTTCCAAAAAACAATTTCGAAGAAAATGATGTTCGGTTTAACAAGCTGAACTCAAGTACGAGACTGATACAATGCACACGGTACCAAGAGTTGAGGTTTCTTCCAAAGTAGTAGGCATGGGAACTGAAAGAAGCATTGATGATTTTGGGCAAACATGCAAGAATTTATTGGAAATTAAATATAAACATTTGTACTACCTAGTGAACAGAAAACAATCCTCAGTCAGTACATACATGTAATCTATAGAACCTGTGCTTTGATGCCAACACACCATGAGAAAAATATCTAAATTACAAAGTTCGCACTGTTCATTGTAGGTTTAAATACTCAAGTAAATATTGCTTTGCATTATGCAATGGCGCTCCAAAATATGCAGTGTTTTTCAATGAGTTAAACATGATATCTACCGAGGTCCTATTAGAATCCATGGTTTAAAACAAAGGTACCAATGTTTAAGTTTTCTGATGGCCTTAGTCCCAACTACTGAAGCAGATAAAATTGGGAATGCAAAGAAACCAAAATCAGTTTGATATTTTTATCCAATTCTGTGTTACCAGAGATGATTCAAATATATGTAAGATACCTCAAAGCTATGATGTTTGGGCATGCACAAGAACAGAAAGTTGGGACAGGCAACCTGGCCTGGAAAGAACACACTCATTCACATTGTGAACCACAGTGTGGAACATAGTTCACAGCTTGTGAACACAGTGTGAAACATAGTTCCATGTGAACCACAAGTGTGAAACACTATCCACACTGTGAAAAGGTGTATTCACAGTGTGGACACCACCACAATGTGGGAAAATACACATTGTTCACAATGATGAAAATTGATTTCCAAGTGTGAATATACCAGCTCACAGTGTGAAGATTGATTTCACAGTGTGGCCAAACATGAATAAATTCACACTGTGGAAACAGATTTTCACAGTGGTGAACTATACCAGTCTCACAGTGTTGAATTGAATTTCACAAGTGTGGCCAACTATGAAATAATTTCACACTGTGAAAACAGATTTTCACAGTGTGATATCTTAGGAATTATATTTCACGTGTGAACAGTAGGCTATAGTTCACATGTGTTGCCACATGTGAATATCCAGTTATCCATACTGTGAATCAGCATGTTCACAGTGTGGCCACAGTGTGAATCTTCCGATTATCCACTGTGCCACATGTGAAAACGCCCATTTAACATTGTGGGCAGATCACAATGGACACAGAGTGATTCACACTGTGTTTACTTGGTGAATGAGTGTGGTCTTCCCAGCAAGGATAACCATCGGTTTCTGGCGGAAGGTGGCATTTGAAGTTAATTTTTATTTTTTTAAATATATAATGAAAAAAAATCTTATAATTATAGTCATAAAAATAATGATAATAATGGATAATAAGAGTAAAGAAGGAATGCTTGCGACAACTTTAACTTCAATTTTACTGGCTCAGCACTAAAGTGAGTGTTAAAGACTCAATTAAAGATTCACTATAGGGAGTCTCTCACTTAGTGAGATCTTAAAAGACTATTTGAAGTCAGTCTTTCAGCATCCAGACCCATTAAAATTAGTCACGGGTTTGTCTGTACAGCGCGTCCCCCCCCCCAATTTTTTTTTTTTTTTTTTTTTTTTTAGAAGCTCTAATTTATGAAAAAATGATTCACAACATTAAGCTTTATATCAATTAAGATTATGTATCTTAAAAGCTTGCATTATTCTCAGCGATTGCTGTGAAAATTTCATGCTTCATTGTTTTAAAACACAGGCTTTTTGTAATAGTTGTCATTTTTGGGCCCATTTCCAATTATGGTCCTTGGAAAAAAAAACAATAATACTTTAAGTTAGAATTTATTTTAGCGCCCAATCAGGAGGGATTTTTTGGGGAACTGCGCTGTGTAACAAAACACTTGATGATCAAGTGAGCCCCAGACTCGTCGAAATTAAAATTAGGCCTATATTCTGTAGTCCTCACTCCTATAGTTTGAGTCATGAAGATATTCAAATGGGTATTGAAGATTATCTTTAAACAAGAGTCTCAGAGTAGCAGATCATTTAGTCTACTATGGTCTTCAAATTGTTTCGTTATGTGGACAAAACCGTTGGACTCTTGAGGAGTAACTCATTAATTGTGGAGCGTTATTACTGTTGCGTCGTACCCACCTTGCAACAGACACTAGTCCCACTCTTCAATAAAGAATCAACCACCCAGTGACGTCAATTCAGCGATTGATGAAGTACTTCATCGGGATCTAAAGAGTGACCAATATAGTGATTATCTGAAGCCGATGTAATTGATAGGAAATGTACCTCCTCTTCCCTTTGAAAACGAATTATTTAATATGTAACCCTGTTTTATTTCATTTTCCCTCCCCCTATTTTCTTTCTTTTTCTTTGAGTAGGCCTACAACCTGCCCTGCTGGAAAGTACAGTGTCGCACAGTGTGTTCACATGTCGCTATTGTAAAATGCTCGAATTTAAACAGCGTTTGATATTTCACATTGTGATATGGTTTTCCACATAATATTCACATTGTGGTATGCGGTTTCACATTGTGAGTTTACGCCGCTCACAATGTGATAATGTGGTTCAATTTTAATCAGATCAATAAAAGCGATAATAATGATTTTTGGTAATGTAGTCCGAGTATTAATATGCTTCTTTCTAACAGTATTAAATCTTTACAAAGTTTTTTTAATAATAACTTTAAAAACACTAGAATTAAAAGTGGCAATAAAGAAATAAGCGTGCGATTTATAAAAAAGAATTTAACGAAATATAAACATGACACAATGTTTTATCCAAAATATAATAATATGGGAAAAATCTAACGTTAAAATTGAAATCAATCCTCACTAAGCTCTGGGCATTTAAACCCATAGAGCCTGGAGGAGAAACTGATTGACTCATAACCAAAGCAAAAGATTAAATGCTATGTGTTATTTTGGGTGATCCATTGATATTTCATATGTTTGTAATTCACAGATGTGACAGTATTAAAATTAGAGCGTTTCAACATTTGTGATTGGAGTATTTCACAGTGTGATTTTTGTTTCACATTGTTGATGGGTTTCACAGTGTGATGGTTTCACAATGTTGACTTCCACAATGTTAAATTGGGGCGTTTTCACAGTGTTGGTCGCGTTGTTCCACATGTGTTCACAGTGTGAATTCTCTTGTTATCCACACTGTGAATTAGCGTGTTTCACAGTGTGAATCTCCGGTTATCACACTGTGCAATTCAGCCGTGTTTCACAGTGTGCCACGTGTGAATTCCTCTGGTATCCACACTGTGACACAGTGTGGTTCACAGTGTGACACAATGTGAAAAAACGCCCCAATTTAACATTGTGGAGGCAGGCTAAATGATTCCAATGTGAAAACAGTGTGATTCACACTGTGTTTCACATTGTATGAGTGTAGTTCTTTCCCAGCGGGAATACCTGATGCATTGTAGAAGGAAGTTACAGTTACCAACTAAAAGCAGCTTGTCAATTCTTGGCTTAGTTGTAACAAACGACATCATCAAAGACTTGTCGGAATTTTATCAGACAAGTTTGCTTCTCAGCCCATCAGATGCAACATTCAGATAGCTTATAAACAGTTTATCGGATAAAACGTCCGAAAGTCCTTTCATGAAACGCCCTCCTGATTATTAAACTGAAAATCTTACTGAAATGGAATTGACTGGCATGGTGCTATCCATCCTGTGGTAATCTAACATGTGGTCTATAATGGTTTTGCAAAAAAAAAAAAAAAAAAAACCTGCGGTTAGTTGGAAATGGTAATGAGCAAGACTGTGGTTCTGCGATCTCTAATCTATTAATATCTGAAGACAATCCCCTAGCAGGGAAGGAGACTGCTGAAACCCAGTAGCATCTTGTCTCATGAAATAAAATGTCTTCACACATACAAAGTTGGCTGGCTATGAAAAGGTGATAGTGCTTTAAGCAGAAAATCAGTTTGTTCAAGATCTTACAATGGGCTACTACGGAAGCAGGATGGCAAGTCTCATGAAAGAAATCGTGAGAAACAGAAATCACTAAAGTTGAAGATCCCCCTGATGAAAGTGCAGCTCTGGTTTTGCTTTACAATGTATTCAAATGTCTTTTGATATTAAACAGTTTTGGATTAGAGGCAAGCCGCTGTCTGTTTTGCTGTAAAAAAAGATGAGAAATTGTTGATTGAGTACAAAGTCATACCATTGGATCACCGTTTGTCACAGCATCAGTTTGGATATCCTTTTAGGCATTGGGTATCCTCAGCTTATCTTCAGATTCAGTCTAAAATAAAAGATGGGGGACTGTCATCTAAAACATTTATCTAGTATGTTTTCCATCTTCGAGGATGGGGTATAGATGTTCACTCCTTGACTTTTGGTATAATGGATCTGGATCTGTTAAAAAAGAATACAGTGTCAAACTGTATTCTCTACACAATGTACATATCATGTGGGTATATTCATTTCCCTCGGTGTATCTTGAGAATGTAAATTTAGTCAAGCTTTTTTAATCTACATGTAATGTACCTTATGCTTATTCCTACATCAGAACAGCTTTCAATATGATCCAGGAATGTTATTAGGACATATTAGGGATTTCCATTCATAACAGGTGATGATCATAATGATGATACATGTATTCTAATCTCTTGGGCAGCAAACCTTTAAAACTACTCTAACTTTCCAGACAATAATTATACTTACTGAAAATCCTATCACAAGTTTGTTTTTTTGCATCTTATTTATGCACATTCGGCCCTTTTCATACAGTGAAATGCTACTTTTCCCCGTTCTTTTTAAGATTAAATCCAACTTTTTATCTACTTTTTTAAGATTAAATCCTACTTTTATCCTACTTTTGGAGAATTTTGCTCCTTCTTTCTCCTACTTTTTTTTCATTCAAGCTGACTTGGAGGCCTGAAACTTTGAAGGTAAAAATTTGAATTACATTGTGCATTGTTATATCCCTACTGAGTTTGGTTATATGCGTAGCGGCGAAGCGCGAGGCCAGAAAAAATTGAGTTCAAATTGGAGTTATGTGTGCATTATGGCCTAGTATCCACGAGCCGCGAAGCGCGAGCCGAATTGGGTGGGTTTTAAAAAGAAATATGGCATATAAAGAAAGGGCATTTCTAGTGCATAAAAACTTGTACAATAAATGTTTATCATAGACGCTATTTTAGTATCCGCGAGCGCGAAGCGCGAGCTGAAAAAATTTGAGTTATTGTGCTTATATAGCCCTACGAATTGGTATCTGCGAGCCGAACAATTTTTAGCTAAGTTGAGTTTATTTGTGCATTTGGTTTGTATCCCGCGAGCGCGAAGCGCGAATCGCGAAAATTTGGGGTTTTAAAAGATACATAAAATAATAAAGGTCACTTCTAATATAAAAAATCTGTAGATAATTGCGTATTATAAGACCCCATTTAGTGTCCGGAGCGCGAAGCGCGAGCTTGAAAATTCGTGTTATTGTGCATTATATACCCTTCTGAATTGGTATGCTGCGATCGCAAAGCGGAAGCCGAAAAATTTTTGGGTTTAAAAGTTATATGGAATAATAAAGGGGCATTTTCTAAGTACTAGAAAATGGTAGATAATTGTGTGTTATAGCGCTATTTAGTATCCCGCTAAAGCGCGAGCTGAAAATTTTTAAAGGTAAAAAATTGAGTTTAATTTGTGCTTAATGATTTTTTTAGTTATTCGCGAAGCGCGAAGCGCGAAGCCGAAAATTTGGGGTTTCAAAGAAATATATTGAATTAAATAAGGGGCACTTTCTAGTAATTCCCACACGAGGTCGACTATATTTTCCCAGGAAGGCCGAGGGCCCACGAAGCCTCTTTCTTTTGTGAAATTTTGAAAATTTTAGTTTTAAATATTTCCTTAACTTTAACTTTTCGTCACTAAATGTATTTTTTAAATTTTTTTTTAAGGCATAGAAACTTGCAATACAATATAGAAAAATCGGCCTGCGTGGGCCCTCCCCACATTAAAGGCCTTAGTTATGGCTCCGTTTAAACCCAATAAACCAATTTTCCGCGTCACTAATTGAATAAAGTTGGGCGAAATTGTCAAGCATTGGGGCCTTTTCCCTTCTTTTTCTTTTTCTTCTTTCTTTCCCTATTTCTTCTTTTTTTTCCGCTTTTCTCTTTTTTGGGGGGGGGGGGCCGGGCCCGTCGCCCCCCTGGATCCGCGGCCTTACCCGCTAAATAATTAATTCGGCAATTATATCCACTCCTCTTTATTCATTAAGAAATTTTTCGAACATTATCGGTGGCGACTTCTTAACCTTCCGATAAAGATTAATTTTTGCTGATAATGTTTTAAATAATTCTTTTCATAAATATACACAACAAAAAAAGTAAGTCCCCCTCTAATCCAAAATGATGTAACTTTGCCATCCAACACCAATCCCGATACATTGCAACTATTTTTCATGGATGAATGAGCACAATTTTAAGAATTAATGTTTAGACTCTAAAATTAATAAAATCAACATTTTATTTAAAGAATTGCCATCAGATATTTATCATCAACATTATCAAACAACATTTGTGAGAACCATGAGCACTATTCGTCGTGTCATGACGAGTGAGCACACTTTAAGATGAGTTTTTGTGACTTTTGTCAGACTAATTTGCCTTTAATGTGTGTTTATTCATGCATTAAGCAACGGTTTATCTCATATTCGCAATAAGTTAGTCGATGAGTTATAAACATAATGCCCAAATGTTATTGCTTAACAGCGTTTTCTAAAAGTTCCAGGATGTTGATTCAGGGTTAATTTTGCCTCGAAATTGTACACATGTTCAAATGGAGAGAAAATCAAAATGTCAAAAAAAATTGAAATTTGGCTAATTTCATTGATAATTTTTGTTAATTCTATAGAGAGTTTTTCACGTAAACTTGGCACACAACTTAACTTCCATGGTGGTACTACTAACACGAACAAACGCTAAATTGAAAATCTGATAGGCACCGAAGTTAGGGCTAAAGCTCTGAAACTTCTTCTTTTTTCCATGTTTTTTATATCTTGTGCTCCTGAAGCATAAACACCGAAATTTTCGTGAAAACTCAAATCGATTGAATTTATCAAATGAAGGTCGTGGCAATTAATCCAAAGTAAGCAATAGAATTTTAGTCCAACGACAAATGGCTTTTCACGTATCCGTGTCATTGAAGCGTGAATCTTTGATAAATGTCATAGCATGAATTGAAAAAAATTATTTGACATACATTAAAAAGACATGTTGAATAAAATAATTTTTCATCAACAAAAGACAATACTACCTAACAAATTTAAAAATATTGGTTTTTTGCTTTATTAAGTGTTCATTTCAACCGTGAATTGATGCTACTGTTAAAAACACTCTTCAGATTGGCAAATTCCGTATAATCATAGTTTTTTAAAAGCAAAAATGTGTAAAAAATTGCAGGTTTTTTGCAAAATTTTTACCTCATGCTCATCCAACGTGAATTTAATCCAAAAGTCATTTGAATGTGTTTAGATTAAGTACAACAATCCTTCTGAACACATCTTTTGTTGAAAAGTTGAATTGTTCGCAATATTAATTGAATTAAAGTTATGAAACTAACGCTTAGTGGCTTTTGAAAAGTGACATTTTTGCCTTTGACTGTGCTGCATTGAAGCATGACTTAACGAATTCAGTAATATTCAGCTAAAGTGGAGTTGATAAAATACTAAAAGCACATTGTAACACAATTCGAAAAATTCCTCTTGGTTAAAAAGTTATCCAATTGATTGAGGGGGGACTTCCTTTTTTTTTGTTTGTGTATAGATACAGAACGAATGAAATTGCGGAATTAATTCAATTTTTAAAATGAAATAAAACGGCCGCGATAATGTTGGGAATAATTCCTTCATAATTTTTTGGAATAACGAAGCCTCATTCTATTTCGGAATAACAAAACTTTTCTATTTTTTGGATATAACAAAAATTCTTAAAACGAACCTTTTTCATATTTTCGGACTTAACGACCTTTTCTATTTTTCGGACTAAAGAACCTTTTCTATTTTCGGCTATAACGACTCATTCTATTTTTCGATAAACGAACCTTCTATTTTTGGATATACAAACTCTTTTCTATTTTTGGATATAACACATATTTGTCGGAATTACGAACCTTTTCGCTATTTTCGGACTAACGAGCCTTTTCTATTTTCGGAACTAATGAACCTTTTTCTATTTTCGGAATAACGAACCTTCAGAGTAATAAACATCACTCCCCACCCGCGGATATCGGCCCGCGGCTAACGGCCCGCGGACTTCGGACCCGCGACTATCGGACCCAGGGACTAACGGGCCCGCGACTATCGGATGAACCCGTGAACATTGTTCCAAAACATTTGACAGAGAGTAGTTTTTCCTCCAAAACTTCTGTTAATGGGGGGGGGTGTACTTTCATGCGGCTTTCCTTCCAAAAGGCATATCAATTCTACTTATCACGTGCGAAAAACTGTAAATCTAACGTTTGAACGTTAGAGTCGAGCTCAACGACGATCAGAACCAGCATATCCATAGACAATATTAATGACACTTAATCAAGTTTAAGAGATAGACCGTGTGGCCTAACAAGCGACTCTAATAAGCTCTACTTATCTTTTCTTTCATCTTAATTGTTCATGTCAAATCTTTGTTGGGCCATTTTTGCCTTCCGGTATTCTTTATTACTCCTGATCTGGTGAAGATTCACAGGACCAGTTTAATTTGTAATATTAATTTTGAATACATTTTGTTAGTGCAAACTATGTTCCTTTTCACTTCATATTTATTTTCTCTTAACGGCCCTTAGAGGCGGGATATAAAATTATTATTTTTATTACAACATTGATTTAATGCCTAATATTGTTGTCACATTCTGGTAACCTGAATGCTTGAATTAAGATCAAATGGTGAATACAACGCAGGTAGGCACTGAACGGTTCAAATGTTGCGCAAAATAAATTTAAAATATGTGTTCCATTGTGTACCAACAGTAGCCATTGGTAATGTCTCGTTTCAACTCTCCTGTTTAACTCACACGCACTTCATCAGCCAATTCATTATAGCTTAGCTCATCTTTAACAAAAAATATAAATTATAACATATGCCTTAACGTTTGTTTCTGAACTGTTAATTGCAGGTTTAACTTCAGACCATAGGATATGCTGTCTCTTGAGAAATCCAGGGTAGTATCAGTGTTTCCTCCAATCTTCTGATAAACAGCGGGAGTCTATTGATGAACAATTCACTCCGACTTGCTGGAATTGGATTCGTCGGAATATCTGCACTCGTTTGGAAACAAGTTTAGTAATGCTTTCTCGTCTTCAAAACAAAAGTTTGCGTGCCAGTATTGTTCAAAAACAACCTGATGACAAGTCTAGCTTTGGCTGATGGGACAATGGGATATTACATATATTGGATGCCTCAGCAGATCTATATTATGGCAATCTTTTTACTTGAGAGCAGCCACACTGGCGCCAATCTGGCTCTTGTCAACTTGGCGAGTTTTCTTGCCTCGTTCTTGTGAAAGCATCGTTGTCACCTTATCTATTATCACCACGGACAGGTTGATGGAATATCTTAAATCCTTTTACTCTTTAAATGAATAAAGTTCGTATCTCGGGAGTGGTGACGTTTGTCTGTTGGATTTTCGTTCAACTATGATCGGTTTGATATTTCCCTATTGGCAGTCAAAAATTGATGGTGTATATGGTTTGTCGAACGTGTGCATTGGCCTACCTTTACATATTGATCACGGAGCTGATGCAAGTGATACCATAAGTGGGGCTTAGAGACACGTTACTACTGGCGTGGTATCTTGAGTAATGCGACCTCAAATTCCAGGAGCCGAAACCTGTCTGGTGGTTTTTCACTCTGTATTTTCATTGGTTTCAAATCTTTGTCATTCATGTACATTTTGATAGTATATATTATGTTTGTAAAAGTTCGACGCAGCTTCTCAAGCCACTCGCAATACAGCGTCTCTCAAACGGAAATAAAGTGGCACGACGAATGGCTGTTCCCCCCCTCCCAAATTGGGTTATTTTTTACCCTGAAAAAATTTTGTTTGTGGATGCCCGTCATCGTGATGGGTATCCTCACCCGACAGGTTTGGTGACACTGTCCCCATCAGTGTACGCTTGGACTGTCATACATATATACCATTAACTGAGCCTAAACCCATTTATTATACATTTATGGGTTATCTGGAGCAATGAATTCAGACCTCATACCACTATGCCCCGGCTTAAGAAACCAAGTGCACCCCAGAGAAGTGATATTGAATTAAAAGAGAGTAAAGGGGGTCGGGTGAGACAAGTAGGTTACCAGTCTTTAGCGGTTTTAATATCATCCGTTGCAAAAACGAATCGAAACAAGATAGTATGAAACAAAATTAACAAAAGCCCCGGATGCAGAATGAAAATGAATGGATTTCGTTCGTTGTAATGATAACAACAATCCTGCAATACCTCACTCTGCACTATGAAATTGCTCTAATGCGTGCATATTTAATAAGCCCCTCACAAAAAAGTTTGCGCAATCGACTTTTGGGCGTAATAACTTTCCAGTAATGCTTTAGTTATTCTTATATTCATACTATGAAAGAAAAATTATCCGCCTTTTTATTGATTCCTATTGAAATTTTGTAATGCGTCATTGCACAGAATATCAGAATATGAAAAGCTTGATTCCAAAAGGCACTAAATCTCTTTTGATCAAAATGGATTACATAGGATAAAAAAAGTGCATCTTCGGCATGGGAATCAAATGCAGCATATGGGATTAATTTATTTTTTTTTTTTTTTGAAAGATTGAAAAAATTGGTTTCAAATATGAGTTTTATTCCAAAAGGAGCTAAATCCAAAACGATTTATTCCAAAGGCGCTAAAATCCGCTATGGATCCAGGAAAATTTGAAATTATAAAATTTCTTAAAAATTGAATTGGATAAGCTATTTTTAAAAACATGATTTAATTAATGCGAAATACGATAGCCTAATCATATATATCAAATCGAGTTTACAATGGATTAGAGAAAATGGTAAATTAAAAAACCTTGACTTACTCTAAAACACTAAAAGTGGATTTAAGGCGGCCTTTTGAATCAAACTCTCATATGAAGAGAAGTAAAAAAAAGTCAACATTCAGGAGTTATGTGTTGCGCCGCTTTAGCTACAATAAGGGCATCAGTGAAAAGAGGGAATAATGAAGATTATTATTAATTTTTTTTTATAAATAAATAAATAAAAAATCAAAAATCAATACAAACTCAGAAAATACCCTAAAGTGATCAGGACCTAATTCCGAGTTTGGAAATTCATTGATCATAAAACTGCATTTGCAGCATTTGACTGCTTACCTTTTCTCCATATCTGACATTCGTGCGTTGAAGCACGACACAAATAAATTACAAATAAATTTAAACAAAAATAAAAAGGAATAAATTATCATTCAATGGTATGAATATCAGGAAATAACTAATCTACCTGAAAAGTTATCAATGGCCGCCAAGTCGATTGCGGAAACTGTTGTGAGGGGTTTAGTTTGAGAGATGTTGTTATATTACTTTATTAAATCATTTTTTGAACGAACATTTGGTATTATATATATTTTTGCTGTTGACAAGGAAAATCAATTTTTTCCCTGGCGAAGAAAAGTTTAATGGCAAATTTTTCCCGCCGAATGGCGATTTCTTTTAGTAAAGATATAGTAGTTTCTTCGCAACACGTTCGAATTTTTCACTTTTATTATACATTTTTGCTTGGACATTATGACTTCTGATTGGGTGGCGCATGAAAAGAACATTTTTTTTTTTTTTTTTTTTTTTTTTGGCCATTAGACCCACTTTTTGGCGATAATATATTGACAAAAAAGGAATAAGTTATCATCCACGTTCATTATTTTATTTTTGAGAATTCGTCTTTTCATTAAAAAATGGCCCATTCCTTATTTACTGTTCTCTTCTCCTGAATTATAAAAAGGAACAAATCTAACCCTTTCAGAAACAAAATATAAGAAATTATTAAAAGACTTGATAGTGATGATGTGTGATAATAATAATTAATGATGATGATGTATGATGAAATTATAATAAAATAATAATAATAAATGAAATAATAATGATATATAATAATAAAATAATAGTAATAAATAGTAATAAGATATAATAATAATAATAATAATAAATACACAATAATAATAATAATAAAAAATAATAATGATCATAATGAAATGATAATAATAATAATAATGATAAAGCGTTTTACAAAGACTATGATTACAGCGGCTAATACAACATAATTATATGAACACAACACAAAAAAGTACGTTCATTTCAGATATCAATAATATGAAAAATATAATTATATGTACATGTAGGTAATTTTATTAGCTACTAAGGGAGCGATTTTCAGGGGGGGGGGGGGTGATTATCAATGATTATGCCTCGACTATTTGTAAATAACGCTAATATCCATGAATTAATAATAACTAAATTATTGTCATAAGTGACAATATTGTAAGAACTATTGTAATATACTATTTTTTAATAAAATTATTGTAAGTGAATTAATTTCACTTGATTAATGTCGAATTATATGTACATCTTATTCAATGAATTAGTGATACTGAATTAATGCCGCTTATGTTCGATATGTATCAACTATTGTTCATACTAAGTCATACAATCAATGCATCTTTTTTTTCGTTGTAATGTTAAAGTCACATGAATGCATTATCTGTGTTCTTAATATAACTTTCTCTGATGATTAATAAAAACCGCAAGTTTCAACACTCAATGATACAGTTTCTGTAAAGAGTGTTGATGTAAAAAGTATATAAATGGTAATAAAGGGTAATAATGTGTATATCGCTATTAAAATGGTGAATAAGGGCTTATATACCGTATATTTGTTATTCCAGCGAAAGCTTGAATCGTAAAGTAATGATATTGTGAAATATTGTATTTAGTGCTTTCTTAGATTTGCAGATGGAGGGTTCTTAATGTTCATGAATTGTATTCATGTAAATATTGAGTTAGCAAATTAAATCAAACTGTATTTTTTTTATTCCCTGAAAATAAATTACTGGGTTGATTGTGCGATTACAATTTTGGTAAATCAATGACCTAGGCAGTAATTATTTTATACTTATGGAATTACAATTAATATAATTTTCCCAATGCAGTTTTAAGTTTGGTGCATTAAGTAAAACCAAATATAAAAGCTCGTATCAACATTGATTATACTAAGTGTAACCAATCTTATATCATAACATCTGTCCAAGATACCTGACGTATATCATGTGTAGTCATGGGTGACTGAGAACTAAATTTAACTCTAGTTCCGTCAGAAAATGTCTTAATACCAATTATTGTTTTCAGCAGTATCTACACCTAGCTTTGCTGATCAATTTCATATAATGGTTGAGGTCAGCCTTCCGAGTTCCTATTAATTTTGGACAAAATTTCTGCAATACCTTTTACGTTGGTTTTTTAAGTACAAGTGCTTGGCTGCCGTCAGCAACACAGGCATAAGTATTGTATCATTGAATAGAAATACGAGTTATTTCTTTATTATGAAATAAATGTCAAGGTCATACAAACATAAAATCTCAATAAGAGGACTCAAAGTTGGTTTACTGTCCTGAAGTGGATTATTTGCCAATGCAAATGGTTAACCTCCATTCAAATTTCAATGTTCATCTGTACATATAATTATAGATAACTCCAAAATTTTCAATATAAAGCTATTTACTCATAAGTAGAACATTTCTTATAATTTAAGAATTGATAAAAAGAAAAAAAAGAACATTAATAAAACCATTCAAATTATAACATCTAAAAGACAAAGATCTATGTATACATGTTTGTAATATATGAAAAGTATTATGTACTTTCTCAAAATTTGCATTTATTAGATATAAAAAAAAACAATACTATCAGTATATAAAAAGTCGTGGTATAACTTACCTTAAGTACGTGGAGGTCTTTATGTCCAAAGAACATCCGGGACTCTATACCTGAATGTTTGTTTACCGAATATTTCATGCCAATAATACAAAGGTCCGTTCTTCCAAAATAATTATTTTTTCGGCCATAAAAATAAGGATAGTTAATCCGAAAGTAAAACAGGTTTCGTTAATCTCAAAACAAATAAAGTCGTAGAAGATAAAGGGAATGGAATTGTTTTATCATGGACAAACTCTATTCGATTTATGTTCAGAATAACAAACCTACTTTCATTTTTTGACAATCAAACTAAGAATCTTGCTAACGCGACGAACATCTGGCATAAGATATGTAACCATTTTGTGCATACTATTGCATGCTTTCAAGATTAACCATATTTTACGTGGTAAAAGGGATTTCTGGGCCAATGTGTACATAGTATTTTTAAAATTCGTGTTGATCTTATCAAAATAAACATTTGTAAAAAAAAAAAAAAAAAAAAAAAAAAAAGCAAAGTGAACTCATTAATGTGTACACAAGATATTGTGTAAGTAATATTATAATTATTAACTTTCAGGCAGTAAGCATGTACATGTTAGGCTTTTGATTAAATGTTTGTATTAGCTAATCAATTAGTTCGTAGAAATACAATGTATTATCTTACAAGTATTATTAAATGTAGCGTCAAATCAATATGCAGTAGCGTAATACAGTCATGTAAATAATTTGAAATTATATTTGTATTACCGATCAGTCAGTAAGTAGATTATTTCATAAATCGACAAGGTGGTGCTTGAATGTTTCATCAAGGGCAGATGCATTTCATTTACTGACTTGCATATTTTCCCTTTGAAGGGTTAGTTAATATTAAGTTTGTCCAATCCTAAATATTTTGTAAATCAAACACCCATATGCCTATTTTAAACAAAGTTGCTCTAACCATAATGCTTTAATCGCCAGTAAATTGCTCACAATATTTATCTTAATGCGTATCTTTATCATTAATTATATAATTGTCAACTTATTATTGTTTAATCTTAGTCCATAGATTGAACTGAATAATGTGAGGCATTTATGTCAAAACAATGTACTTTACTGTTGTTTAATTATTAATGTTCAACTGCATTCGAATGTTATTCCTGGAAAATGCTTATATAACATTTGCAATTGCCACTAAAAAAATAAATTTTTAATTTTAAAAAACAAAAAAGTCACAAAATAAAAGCCAGCCTTATTTAAACTTTATGATTAACCGTGTATAGTATAAATTATAGTACTAAATTTTTGAGTATAATGATAATAAACAGTGAGTGATATAATTAGAGGTATTTCTTAGATTCCGTAGTGATTATATGGTAAGTACAGTTTTTATTTATTGATTTTTAGTCGTAAGTTTATAAATGTTAAAAACTTTTCAATTGGTGGTATACAATCAGTCCAATTAGTAGTGTAATTATCTAAATGTAAACTGTTACATGTAGGGCAATTTGGATTAAGTAATATTTTTAATATCGCGTTTCAGCAGTAAGCGTATATTATGTAAACTTTGAAT
>CALNVZ010001696.1:317314-330257 GCA_940671915.1 Paracentrotus lividus
TTTTTTTTTTTTTTTTTTGCAAGCGAAGCGCGAGCCGAAAATTTTGCTTTTTAATAACCTGAACTTGGTACATTTTACGCACACTGTGCCTCGTTGTCTAATATATGTACATATATTTTTGTTAATCTCTGAAAATCGAGGGTGGACGATCCCTCCAGAAAGCAAAGATCGAGGGGGGGGGCCGGAAACTCGATCGTCCCCCCTCCCACCCGGGATCACCGCCAATAACTACCGTTGTGTGGTATTGCCAAAGGTTTTTTTTTTCTAAGGGACAGTTTCAACAGGAATTGACTAAGTGGTTTTTTGACCAAGTCGACTTGATTAGACGAAATGGGAATTAATTAGACCAATGGTAATTGACAAACTGATTGAAGACAAACATCCAACACGGATGAAACCAAACGGGCATTAGTCAAAGTGGATTTATGGTAGTTTACTGCTGAAGTTTGGTAGTCGTATGGTATTTGTGTGGTACTTCATGTGGTACTAATGGTAATTAGCTCATTTGCATACAATGTTTTTGTATGCACAAATCAGTATTTTGTGAAGCTTACCCCATTAACTAGTAATTCACTGCTTATTAATTTTTTCTCTTAGGGAAATATTTTCCTAAACACAAAGTACATCAAGAGTGATAGTTTGCATTATTATCTAGAATATAGAAAATAACTAACTGTGACCCAAAATATTTTGCTAGATGTGGTATAATTGCCAGTGTATGGCTCATCGTGTGTCTGCAGCAGTCCAGTGATACGGCGTGTGGTATCCCTGTGTTAACGGCAAGTGGTGTCCGGTCGTAACGGTAGGGGAGAGCGGGGTTATATGGAACGTTTTTCACAAAAATGGCCGTAAAACAAAAGTGGATTTATTTAAGAAACAATAAACACTCAGCTTGAGTGTATATCTGGATGTTACAAATAACACCATAAAATTCTTAAACTTAGTGATGGTCCGGAAAAAATCATCTTCAACAAGACCATGTCAAGTGTTCCAACTAACCCCAGACACGGGGTTAGTTGAAACAAGGTATGGGGTAAGTTGAAACATTGTGCATGGTATCTTAGGAATTATATTTAAACTACCAAATACATTATTGCATGGGTTCAGCTCGCTTGCTTTACTGATTCAAATTAAAATATGAAAGATTGGTGTTCAATTTTTGTTTGTTTTACTTCGTGTTTTATTACACTTGATAGCATCCACACACATACAGATATTCTGAAGTCCTGTGAAGTAGCATTCTGCAATATATTTTGTTTAAACCAAAATAAAATTGTCCAATGTGCACTAATATACATGTATAGGAATATTTCGGAACAATTCACTGAATTGTATGATTTTTATTTTTTTATTCAGCTGAAACCTATTTACTTAGTACATGTTCCAACTAACCCCGTTCAAAATGTTCCAACTAACCCCATAGGCCCATTTGACATTTGTAAGCTTACATCACAAAAGAGGGACAACAACATGGCATATATTTAACTTTGTTTTGTAACTTGGTATAACTGCTTGTTATACTAAAAAACTGGCCAACTTAATTTATGATCTTCTCTGAGATAATAAAACATTTGTAAAAGTTAAAAAATTGACTCAGGAGGTGAAAAAAACAAACATTGCTTTCTAACTTCACGAGGCTTGAAGAACATGTGCTGTCTAACATGTGGTGGATGGCAGTTGCTAATAGCAACAACCTGAGGGTAGATTTGCATAAATATATTTATAGCTGTTAAAGAAAATTACAATGTTCCAACTAACCCCACTCTCCCCTATGTGGTAATCCTGGTACCTTTGTGTGGTATTGCTGTGGACTCCATGCTGTGGGGTCCTATTTTTGCTGTATGGTACTGCTGTATGGTACTGCTGTATGGTACTTCTGTATGGTATTTTTGCCAGAATACCATATGAAATCCTGTGGTATTTGTGCCAAAATACCATTGGAAACCCTATGGTACTTTGGCTGTATGGTACTGATGTATGGTATTTTATGTGGTATTTGTGCCAAAAATACCATAGGAAAATCCTGTGGTATTTTGTATGGTACCGTTGTGTGGTATTTTATGTGGTATTTGTGCCAAAAATACCATAGGAAAATCCTGTGGTATTTTGTATGGTACCGTTGTGTGGTACCACAGGATATTTTTGTAAGGGTCCGCTAGTTCGCGGGAGGGGGGGGGTGATGTTTGTTACTCTGAAGGTTCGTTATTCCGAAAAATAGAATGAGGTTCGTTATTCCGAAAATAGAAAAAGGTTTGTTAGTCCGAAAATAGAAAAGGTTCGTAAGTCCAAAAATAGAAAAAGGTTCGTTATTCCGAAAAAAGGAAAAGGTTCGTTATTCCGAATTTTTGTTGTATCCAAAAATAGAAAAGGTTCGTTTAGTTCGAAAATGAAATAAGGTACGTTAGTCCGAAAATTAAATGAGGTTCGTTTTTCCGAAAATGAATTTTTTTTTATTTTAGTAAAAAAAAAACAAACAAACAAACAAAAAAAAAACGTGTTTTTGTTCAAAAATAAGAAGATTATTATGCAATAATAGTCTCAGTGGATGCTATTGTTTAACAGCTTCTGCTGTTAAATTTTAATTTTTCGGAGAATTCATTTCACACAATTATTAACAGCGATTTCTACTGATAAAGAATTAGTTTCGCTTCTATGATCGGGCCGTTAAACAGTCCATAACTAAATTATTTGTTCGCAGTTGTTATTGTTCCGTCTTTATTTAATGAAGAATAATATTTCCCAACGTTATCGATGGCGACTTCTTCCGAAAAAGAATAAGTTTCGCTAAATCAGGCCGTTATTAAACATCCCCCGATATATAGGCCTATACTGACCTAAAACGAGGAATTTAAACAATTTAATTTTTACTCCTATAAAAACAAAATATATACTAGCAAAAAAAAAAAAAAAAAAAAAAAAAAAAAAAAAAAAGAGAAAAAAAAAATCGGAATATTTTAAATAAAACATTAGTGATTTGAATATATTTTCTAAATTGCCACCATGGATACGATTATTACCAATATTATAAATACATCAGACGCTACGAGCGCAAACTATGCCATTTAATTACCTGGAAGAACGGCATGTTATGCCCAAGTTGTTATGCAAGAGGCGGTGGAACGAAGTTGAAAGTGGGGGTTGAGATGAAAAAGGGGCATTTTTCCTGAAAAGGGGGCAACTGAGACCAGAGGCATAAAGACAAATGTATTTAGATGAATAGGGGATGTGCCCGATAAAAAAACTGCATTTTCAATGAAAAAAGCAAAGCGAGCGCGAAGCGCGAGCCGAAATTTTTTAGCTATTATTTGAGATAATTGTGCATTATAGACCCTATTTAGTATCCGCGAGCGCGAAGCGTGAAATGAAAACTTCAGGCCTTCAAGCGCTCCTACTTTTCCTACTTTTTCACTATTTTTTTTGTCCACCTCCCACTTATCCTACTTTTTTTTTTTTTAATCTCCTACTTTTCCTACTTTTAACTACTTTTTTGAAAAAGTGAAAAAAAAAAATTGTAGGCTTAGCCATAGGTTTGATATGAGACCGCAAAATCCTGTCATTTGTTTTATTATTAGAATTAATGTATTAGGGATATGTTTAGGTCTGCATATTTAGAGACATGCATGTACATGAACATGAAGCATCCCTATTCATAACCTATCCACTGTGCACATTATGGCACAACCAGTCACAGCATCATGACATGAGTATCTGCGCGTATGAGCATTATATGGGGGAAAGTGTATTAAATGTGTTATAGGTTATTGTGTTATAGGTTTTTTTGTCTATGAATAGAATCACCTAAATGTTGAAGCTGTTTCTGATGTTGGGATCTGAGCTCAGATTGTAGATTGAAAATTTTTCAATTATGACAACTGAGATAAATTTATGCACCTTACATTTACAGTGCCAACTCATCTTTGGCATTGTATCCTTTGACTATGTTAACGGATGTGTTGGCTGAGTGGATTGAGCGTCCGCCTCATAATCGGGAGGTCATGGGTTCGATCCCCGGCCGCGTCATACCAAAAGACATTAAAAAATGGTAGTTGCTGCTTCCCTGTTTGGCGTTCAGCAAAAAGGAGGATAGAGCAACGTGCTCAGCGGCTGCAGGGCTCACAAGAAAAGGGGCAAAAGAAATATCTGGTCATCTTTGTTTCGGACAATAAAATTTGGAGCATTGGAGCATAAGTTCATCTTTATTCCATATCTATGCGCATGCAGTAATCTGCAAATGTAGAGCATGATTATTTTCCTTTATACTTTTCAAATTGCATACGCCATACTACAGTGTGTCCAACAGAAAATGCTAATGGCACTTTAAATGAGTATGATTTGAAAATTAGCAATTCATTGTATGTAATTTTATAATCGTAAACTAGCATTAGTTTGATAGAACTGGCTTAAATTTTATGCCATATCCATTGAACACATTGATATATGAGCCTTCTTTCAGCACTCATCAGAAAACCTCTCAATTCATGTTTCTTTATTACATTGAATAAAGTACGTAGTCCAATTACATCTTCATTCACTCTTATTTTCTTTCTTTCTTTCTTTTTTAGAATTTGGGCCCACAACTTGCGCGCACATACTTAAATTTTTTGTTAAAGATGAAGGTTTAAGAAAATTGGCATATCTTTAATCAAACATTAAAATTATACTAAACATGTTGTTAGCTGACTTGACTACACGTACTTTTTTAATACAAAGCTTGGATGGAGAGGTTTCCTGAAGTGTCATGAAAAAATGCTCTTATCTATGTGATTATTGGACCATATCACATGAAATTGCATCCAGTTGATATTTATATAATGTTGTAATTTTAATATTATACACATCTAGAGTGCCATTAAAATTTTTGTGGGACACGCGGTATTTACGTGTCTTGATGGATTTCCAATATAAAAGCATAGTGATCCAGTGAATTAGGACTTTATCAATTGACATTTCTCTTTTTTACACCATAAATAAACACGCAATGCCTCTTTCCAAAAACAATTTCGAAGAAAATGATGTTTGGTTACAAGCTTGAACTCAAGTAGCAGAGACTGCATACAATGCACACGGTATCCAGAGTTGAGGTTTCTTCCAAGTAGTAGGCATGGGAACTGAAAGAAGCATGATGATTTTGCAAATGCAAGATTTATTGGAAATTAAAATATAAACATTTTGTACTACCTAGTGAACAGAAAACATCCTCAGTCATGTACATACATGTAATTATAGAACCTGTGGCTTGATGCCAAGCACACCTGAGAAAATATCTAAATACAAAGTTCACTGTTCATTGTAGGTTTAATACTCAAAGTAATATTAGCTTTGCATTATGCAATGGCGCTCCAAAATATGCAGTGTCTTTCTCAATGAGTTAAACCATGGATTCTACGAGGTCCTATTAGAATCCATGGTTAAACAAAGGTACCATGTTTAGTTTCTGATGGCCTTAGTCCCAACTACTGGAAGCAGATAAAATTGGGAATGCAAAGAACCAAAATCAGTGTGATATTTTTATCCAATTCTGTTTACCAGAGATGATTCAAATATATGTAAGATACCTCAAAGCTATGATGTTTGGGCATGCACAAGAACAGAAAGTTGGGACAGGCAACCCTGCTGGAAAGAACACACTCATTCACATTGTGAACACAGTGTGAAAACATAGTTCACACTGTGAACACAGTGTGAAAACATAGTTCACACTGTGAACACAGTGTGAAAACACTATCCACACTGTGAAAAGGTGATATCACAGTGTGGACACCACCACAATGTGGAAAACTACACATTGTTCACAATGTGAAAATTGATTTCACAGTGTGAATATACCAGCTCACAGTGTGAAATTGATTTCACAGTGTGGCCAAACCATGAATAAAATTCACACTGTGAGAAACAGATTTTCACAGTGTGAATATACCAGCTCACAGTGTGAAATTGATTTCACAGTGTGGCCAAACTATGAAAATAATTTCACACTGTGAGAAACAGATTTTCACAGTGTGAATATCTTAGGAATTATATTTCACAGTGTGAACAGTAGGCCTATAGTTCACAGTGTGGCCACAGTGTGAATATCCGGTTATCCATACTGTGAATCAGCATGTTTCACAGTGTGGCCACAGTGTGAATCTCCGATTATCCCCACTGTGACCACAATGTGAAAACGCCCCAATTTAACATTGTGGAGCAGACTCCACAATGTGAAACACAGAGTGATTCACACTGTGTTTCACATTGTGAATGAGTGTGTTCTTCCCAGCAAGGATAACCCCATCGGTTCTGCGGAAGGGTGCATTTGAATTAATTTTTTAATTTTTTTAATATATAATATGAAAAAAAAATCTTATAATTATAGTCATAAAAATAATGATAATAATGTTGATAATAATGAGTAAAAGAAGGATGCTGTGCGACAACTTAACTTCATTTTACTGCTCAGCACTAAAGTGAGTGTTAAAGACTCAATTATTAAAGATTCACTAAGGGAGTCTTCTCACTTAGTGAGTCTTAAAGACTCATTTGAAGTCAGTCTTTCAGCATCCAGACCCATTAAAAATTAGTCACGGGTTTGTCTGTACAGCGCGTCCCCCCGCCCCAATTTTTTTTTTTTTTTTTTTTTTTTAGAAGCTCTAATTTATGAAAAAATGATTACCAACATTAAGCTTTATACTCAATTAAGATTATGTACTTAAAAAGCTTGCATTATTCAGCGATTGCTGTGAAAATTTCAAATGCTTCATTGGTTTTAAAAACACAGGCTCTTTTGTAATAGTTGTCATTTTTGGCCCATTCCAATTTTGGTCTTGGAAAAAAAAAACAATAATACTTTAAGTTAGAATTTATTTAGCGCCCAATCAGAGGGATTTTTTTGGGGGAGACGCGCTGTGTAACAAAACACTTGATTGATCAAGTGAGCCACCATGACTCGTCAGAAATAAAATTAGGCCTATATGTCTGAGTCCTCACTCCAAGTGAGTCATGAAGATATTCAAATGGGTATTGAAGACTTACTTAAAAAGAGTCTCAGAGTAGTCAGACTCATTTTGTACTCACATGGTCCTTCAAATGTTTCGTTATGTGGACAAACCGTTGACTTTTGAGGAGATAACGCATAATTGTGGCAGTTATTACTGTTGCAGTGTACCCAACCTTGCAACAGACACTAGTCCACTCTTCAATAAAGAATCAACCACCCAGTGACGTCAATTACAGGATGATGAAGGTACTTCATCGGGATCTCAAGATGACAATATAGTGATTATCGAGCACGATGTAATTGATAGAAATGTACCTCCTCTCCCCTTTGAAAACGAATTATTTAATATGTAAACCCTGTTTTATTTCATTTTCCCCCCCTATTTTTCTTTCTTTTTTCTTTGTTAGTAGGCCTACAAACCTGCCCTGCTGGAAAGTACAGTGTCGCACAGTGTGTTCACATAGTCGACTATGTTAAAATGCTCGAATTTAACAGCGTGTTGATGATTTCACATTGTGATATGGTTTTCCACATAATATTCACATTGTGGTATGCGGTTTCACACTGTGAATTTACCCGCTCACAATGTGATAATGTGGTTCAATTTTTTAATCGATCATAAAGCGATAATAATGATTTTTGGTAATTAGTCGAGTTTTAATCATGCTTCTTTTCTAAAACAGTATTAAATACTTTACACAAGTTTTTTTTTAATAATAATTTAAAAACACTAGAATTAAAAAGTGCAATAAAGAAATAAGCGTGCGATTTATCAAAAAAGAATTTAACGAAATATAAACCATGACACAAATGTTTTATCCAAAATATAATAATATGGGAAAACATCTAACGTTAAATTGAAATAATCCTCACTAAGCTCTGGGCATTTAACCCATAGAGCTGGAGGAGAAACTGATGACTCATAAGCCAAAGCAAAGATTAAAATGCTATGTGTTATTTTGGGTGCATCCATTGATATTTCATTGTTGGTAATTCACAATGTGGACAGTATTAAATTAGAGCGTTTCAACATTGTGATTGGAGTTTCACAGTGTGATTTTTGTTTCACATTGTTGATGGGTTTCACAGTGTGAGTGTTTCACAATGTGAACTTCCACAATGTTAAATTGGGGCGTTTTCACAGTGTGGTCGCGTTGTTCCACACTGTGGTTCACAGTGTGATTCTCTTGTTATCCACACTGTGAATTAGCGTGTTTCACAGTGTGAATCTCCGGTTATCCACACTGTGAATCAGCGTGTTTCACAGTGTGGCCACAGTGTGAATCCCTGGTTATCCACACGGTGACCACAGTGTGGTTCACAGTGTGACCACAATGTGAAAACGCCCCAATTTAACATTGTGGAGCAGGCTATGATTCACAATGTGAAACACAGTGTGATTCACACTGTGTTTCACATTGTGAATGAGTGTGTTCTTTCCAGCAGGGAATACCTGATGCATTGTAGAAGGAAGGTTACCAGTTACCACTAAAGCAGCTTGTCAATCTTGGCTTAGTTGTAAACAAAACATTCATCAAAGGACTTGTCGGACATTTTATCAGACAAGTTTGCTCTCAGCCAATCAGATGCAAGCATTTCAGTAGCTTATAACAGTTTATCGGATAAAACGTCCGACAAGTCCTTTCATGAAACGCCCTCCTGAAATTATGTAAACTGAAATCTTACTGAAATGGAATTGACTGGCATGGTGCTATTCATCCTGTGTAATCTACATGTGGTCTATAATGGTTTGCAAAAAAAAAAAAAAAAAAAAAAAAAAAAAAAAAAAAAAAAAAAAAACCTGCGTTAGCTTGGAAATGGTGATGAGCAGACTGTGGTTCTGGATCTCTTCTATAATATCTGAAGACATCCCCTTGCAGGAAGGAAGACTGCTGAAACCCAGTAGCATCTTGGTCTCCATGAAATAAATGTCTTCAACACATACAAAGTTGCTGGCTATGAAAAGAGTGAATAGCATGCTTTAAGCAGAAAATCAGTTTGTTCAAGATCTCTACATGGCTACTACGGAAAGCAGGACTGGCAAGTCTCATGAAAGAAATGTGAGAAACAGAAAAATCACTAAAGTTGAAAGATCCCCTGATGAAAGTGCAGCTCTGGTTTTGGCATTTACAATGTATTCAATGTCTTTTTGATATTAAACAGTTTTGGATAGAGGCAAGCCCTGTCTGTTTTTGCTGTAAAAAAAAAGATGAGAAATGTTGATTGAGTACAAAGTCATACATTGGATCACCGTTTGTTCACAGCATCAGTTTGATATCCTTTTAGGCATTGGGTATCCCTCAAGCTTAATCTCAGATTCAGTCTAAAATAAAAGATGGGGACTGTCATCTAAAACATTTATCTAGTATGTTTTCCATCATTGAGGATGGGGGTATAGATGTACTGCCTTGACTTTGAGTATAATGGATCTGGATCTGTTAAAAAAGGATACAGTGTCAAACATGTATTCTCTACACAATGTACATATACATGTAGGGTATATTCATTTCCCTCGGGTGTTATCATTGAGAATGTAATTTAGTCAGCATTTTTTAATCTACATGTACATGTACCTTATTGAACTTATCCTACCATCAGAAACAGCTTCAATATGATCCCAGGAATGTTATTAGGACATATTAGGGGATTTCCATTCATAAACAGGTGATGATCATAATGATGATACATGTAGTTCTAATACTCTTGGCAGCAACCTTTAAAGACTACTCTAACTTTCCAGACAAATATTATACTTGACTGAAAATTCTATCACAAGTTTGTTTTTTGCATCTTATTTATGCACATTCGGCCCTTTTCATACAGATGAAATGCTACTTTTCCCCGTCTTTTTAAGATTAAATCCAACTTTTATCTTACTTTTTTAAAGATTAAATCCTACTTTTATCCTACTTTTTGGAGAATTTTGCTCCTTCTTTTCTCCTACTTTTTCATTCAAGCTGACTTGGAGGCCTGAAACTTTGAGGTAAAAATTTGAATTAATTGTGCATTGTATACCCTACTGAGTTTGGTATATGCGAGCGCGAAGCGCGAGCAGAAAAAATTGAGTTCAAAATTGGAGTTATGTGTGCATTATGGCCTAGTATCCACGAGCGCGAAGCGCGAGCCGAAAATTGTGGGTTTTAAAAGAAATATGCAATAAAGAAAGGGGCATTTCTAGCATTAAAAACTTGTACATAAATGTTTATCATAGACCCTATTTAGTATCCGCGAGCGCGAAGCGCGAGCTGAAAAATTTGAGTTAATTGTGCATTATATACCCTACTGAATTGGTATCTGCGAGCCGAACATTTTTAGCTAAAAGTTGAAGTTATTTGTGCATTATGGTTTAGTATCCGCGAGCGCGAAGCGCGAACCGAAAATTTGGGGTTTTAAAAGATACATAAAATAATTAAAGGCTCACTTTCTAATATAAAAAATTGTAGATAATTGCGTATTATAGACCCCATTTAGTGTCCGCGAGCGCGAAGCGCGAGCTGAAAATTCCGTGTTATTGTGCATTATATACCCTTCTGAATTGGTATCTGCGATCGCAAAGCGCGAGCCGAAAATTTTGGGGTTTTAAAAGTTATATGGAATAAATAAAGGGGCATTTTCTAGTACTAGAAAATGGTAGATAATTGTGTGTTATAGACGCTATTTAGTATCCGCTAAAGCGCGAGCTGAAAATTTTTAAAGGTAAAAATTGGAGTTATTTGTGCATTATGATTTAGTATTCGCGAGCGCGAAGCGCGAGCCGAAAATTTTGGGGTTTCAAAAAATATATTGAATAAATAAAGGGGCACTTTCTAGTATTCCCACGAGGTCGACTATTTTCCCAGGAGGCCGAGGGCCCACGAAGCCTCTTTTCTTTGTGAAATTTTGAAATTTTAGTTTTAAATATTTTCCTTAACTTTTACTTTTCGTCACTAATGTATTTTTTTAATATTTTTTTTTTAAGGCATAGAAACTTGCAAAATACAATATGAGAAAAATCGGCCTCGTGGGCCCTCCCCACATTAAAGGCCTTAGTTATGCTCGTTTAAAACCCAATAAAACCAATTTCGCGCTCCTAATTGAATAAAGTTGGGCGAAAATTGTCAAGCATTGGGCCTTTCCCTTCTTTTTCTTTTTCTTCTTTTCTTTCCCTATTTCCTTCTTTTTCCCTTTTTCTCCTTTTTTTGGGGGGGGGGGCCGGGCCCGTCGCCCCCCTGGATCCGCGCCTTTACCCCTAAATAATTAATTCCGCAATTATATCCACTCCGTCTTTATTCCATTAAGAAATTATTTCGAAACATTATCGGTGGCGACTTCTTAATCTTCGGATAAAGATTAATTTTTGCTGATAATGTTTTTAAATAATTACTTTTCATAAATATACACAACAAAAAAAGTAAGTCCCCCTCTAATCAAAATGATGTAACTTTTGACCATCCAACACCAATCCCGATACATTGCACTATTTTTCATGGATGAATGAGCACAATTTTAAGAATTATGTTTAGACCTCTAAAAATTATAAAATCCAACAATTTTATTTAAAGAATTGCCATCAGATATTATCATCAACATTATCAACACATTTTGTGAGAACCTGAGCACTATTCGTCGTGTCATGGACGAGTGAGCACACTTTAAAGATGAGTTTTGTGACTTTTGTCATGACAAATTTGCCTTTAATGTGTGTTTATTCATGCATTACGCAACGGTTTTATCTCATATTCGCACATAAGTTAGTCGATGAGTTTATAAACATAACTGCCAAATGTTATTGCTTAACAGCGTTTTCTTAAAAAGTTCCAGGATGTTGATTCAGGGTTTATTTTTGCCTCGAAATTGTACACAATGTCAATGGAGAGAAAATCAAAATGTCAAAAAAAATTGAAATTTGGCTTAATTTCATTGATAATTTTTGTTAATTCTATAGAGAGTTTTTTCACGAAACTTGGCACACAACTTCATGGTGGTACTAACTAACACGAACAAACGCTAAATTGAAAATCTGATAAGGCACGAAGTAGGGCTAAAGCTCTGAAACTTCTTCTTTTTTCCATGTTTTTTTAATATCTTGTGCTCACTGAAGCATAAAACACCGAAATTTTCGTGAAACTCAAATCGAATGAATTATCAAAGAAGGTCTGTGGCAATTATCCAAAGTAAGCAATAGAATTTTAGTCCACAAACGACAAAATGGCTTTTCACGTATCACGTGTTCATTGAAGCGTGAATCTTTGATAAAATGTCATAGCATGATTTGAAAAAAATTATTTGACATACATATAAAAAAACATTGTTGATAAAATAATTTTCATCACACAAAAGAGACAATACTTACCTAACAAATTTAAAAATATTGTTTTTTGCTTTTATTAAGTGTTCATTCAACCGTGAATTGATTGCTACTGTTTAAAACACTCTTCCAGATTGCAAATTCCGTCATAATCAATAGTTTTTTAAAGCAAAAATGTGTAAAAATTGCAGGTTTTGCAAATTTTACCTCATGCTCATCCAACCGTGAAATTTAATCCAAAAGTCATTTGATGTGTTAGAAATTAAGTACAACAATCCTTCTGAACACATCTTTTGTTGAAAAGTTTGAATTTGTTCCAATATTATTGAATTAAAGTTATGAAACTAACCTTGTGGCTTTTGAAAAGTGACATTTTTGCCTTTTGACTGTGCTCATTGAAGCATGACTTAACGAATTTCAGTAATATTCACTAAAGTGGAAGTTGATAAAATTACCTAAAAGCACATGTAACACAATTCGAAAAATTCCTCTTGGTTAAAAAGTTATACCAATTTGATTGAGGGGGGACTTCCTTTTTTTTGTTGTGTATAGATACAGAACGAATGAAATTGCGGAATTAATTCATTTTTAAATGATAACGGCCGTCGATAATGTTGGGAAATAAATTCTTCATAATTTTTGGAATAACGAACCTCATTCTATTTTCGGAATAACAAAAC
>CALNVZ010001698.1:20897-38561 GCA_940671915.1 Paracentrotus lividus
TTCATCATTGTCACTGCTTTACAGACTTCTGATTTAAGGATTTGTGCCCCTTCTGCTGGGAACGTCTGCATATCATTTCTTTCATCGTCGGATAGGTTACCAATATATTCTGTCCATGTATTCATTATTTCCTGTTTTTCAAAAAGCATAATTCCATCACTTGATTTAATGCATCCAGAGTTTGAAGAACATGACTTTCTGTTGGTAAGGTCATTTATCCTCTGGTGTTCTTTATAATTCCTACTATATTGTGTTTCAATTTCGGCAAAGTTGTCATTTATCCACCTCTCTTTTGCCTCTTTGCAGCATGTCTTAATTTTCCTGTTAAGTTCTCTATATTCTCTACTCTTTCTGTCCCTCATTTTCTGTCTCTTTTCCATCATCGCCAGTATCTCCTCTGTTATCCATTTACTTTTACGTCTTTTCTTTCTCCTTGGCACAGTCTCCTGAGCAGTCTCTACCAAGATGCTTCTCATCTGTTCCCATGTGTTCTCTTCTCCTTCGTCTGTTAGTTCTTCGAACCTATTCCTTACTTGTATGGAGTATTGGAATCTGACGTCTGGTTTCCCTCAGAACTGTTCGAAGTCCATTTTCTCAACATCCTTAGCCTTTTTCAGTTTTTTTAGTTAACATTATAGTGTGCATATCACAGGTACGTGGTCGCTTCCACAGTCAGCTCCTGGATATGTCTTTGCCCGTTTTACTGCTCTCTTGAATCTATTGTTTATTGCAATATAGTCTATTTGATTTCTAGTTTGGTCACCCGGGCTCACCCATGTGTATGTTCTCCTTGAGTGCTCTTTGAACCATGTGTTGGTGATGATCATATTCTCTCCTTCGCACCATTGAACCCATCTGTCACCACAATCATTTCTTCGGCCGATTCCATGTTGACCAACGGTCTGTCCATCTCTACCCTGTGGTATTCCTGTGGTACCCAGAGTACCACACAAAGTACCACGTGAATATCTAATACTACAGGAAATGAGTGTGGTAATATAGAGTCGTGTGGTAATGAAAATGGGTACCTGTGGTATTCCTGTGGTACCTAAATTACAACACAAAATACAACAGGAATATTTCATACCACAGGAAATGTGGGTAACATGTCATGGAGTCGTGTGGGAATGAAAATGGGTGTCTGTGGTATTCCTGTATAGTACCTATATCACCACACAAAATACCACAGGAAGATATCATACAACAGGTAATGTGTTGTACATATAGAGTTGTGTGGTAATGAAAATGGGTACTTGTGGTATTCATGTGGTACCTAAATTACAACAGGAATATCTCATACCACAGGAAATGTGGGGTCATATATCACGGAGTCGTGTGGAAATAAAAATGGGTGTCTGTGGTATTCCTATACAGTCTGTGTGGAAAAAAATATTTAGGTATCAAATCATCTCAAATGATGTGTGAATGTGGTACCAACTTAAAGCCAAAAGATTCTGATCTCACTGATGCATTTTGTTTTGTATAATTTGCTTTTGTAAAACAAAAGTTATCATAATTTTTGTGCGGCGATGAGCTAATCGAAATAGCACACATCTTTTGTCTCGGTGCGCTGAATTAATGGCTATGTGTGCGAAACTATATACGTAGCAGGGGAGCCACTCGACTTGCTCGAGATCGCCAGTTGTCCTTGGGGGTGTTAGAAAAGTGATGTTTACTCTCCAAAGTATGTATGTAAAGCGATGTATGATGGTGAAATATTGTGAACTTACCGAGTGCACGTATCACTTGCTTCAATGCATTATATGTGCGTGATGTGACTGCTGCTGTTTTAATGCTCTGCGACTGTGTGTGAGATATGCATCTGTGATTATGAGTAGGCAAAAGCATCGTAGCATTTTTTATTTTATTTTTTTTAATTTGGCTACGCAAATCGCTCGACTACTAGTCGGTTTGAGATGAATTTACCCAGGTCCGACGTACGGCGCGGCACCTCCTCCGGGTGGCTGGCCCCGCGTGGCCCGCGCGCTAATACTAGCCTCATTGCATTGTACGGCATGACTAGTGATAACTTAGCTTACAGGATCTTGTATCAAAAAATACATCAAAGAATATGAAAATTTTATAGTTCCGACGGAGAAAGCAACCTAAAATTACTCGAGTAGTTGCTATCTACACTGTCCGTCATAAAGGTGGAATATTTTTTTTGCCGGTATAGCGACATGATTTTGCTTTGACTTTAATTTCTTGAATATGTTTGTCCCTGCTTATACTTTTTGGGACCCTGGCTATATCTTGGACATTCTCCCAACCCTTCACGTGGACCTTTTTCCATAAAAGTTTTGTCAACCCCCGTGATGCCCATTTTTGTCATTTTTTCTCATATTGGGCCCCCTTTTTGTTTTCCCGGCCGATCAAGCCCCCCTCAGTCCTACCCCCAGGAAACGCTACTAACGTGTACAGTTTTATATTGTTCTTTAAGTTAAATCTATATTTCTGGGGACAGGCTAAGGTCTCTTGTCTAGGGGAGGGGTTGAAGTAAAAATCGAGATTGGTGAAAATTCGGAATATTTTATTCCATCTTTATGCTGAAAACAAAAGGAATGAAAAACCACCTTTAACCCTTAAATATCATCATTTTCCCCTTAAATTTTGTTTAGCCTTGATGACAAGGCTGTAAATAGTCATTATTGATAATATTTTATTTTGATTTATGTTTGGTTGAGAGTTTACAATACAATCTAGGGAAGAGAGAAATTTCCATGGTGTGAAAATGAATAAAATGAATGTTGAACCCCAATCAAAATAAATTTTGATCCCTCCCCTAGACAAAAGAGTCGAGCCTGTAACCATAAATCTAGATTTAATATAAAGAACAATAAAAAATCTCCACCTCAGACGTGTTTCCTTGGGGTAGGACTGAGGGGGCCGTGGAGGGTCGCATGAACAAAAAAGGGCCCTAAAAATAAGAAAAATGACGAAAATGGCCATCTTCTGGGGGTGACAAACTTTTTTGAAGAAAAATTCCCGGGAAGGGTTGAGGGAACGTCCAAGATATACCCAGGATCCCAGAAAGCGAAAGCGCTGACAAACACATTCAAGAACTTAATATCGGAGCAACATAATGTCGATTGAGCCAAAAAAAAAATATTCCACCTTTATGACGAACAGTGTACAAGTATTTGAGATTTCAGGTGGGATCTAAAAAAAATCAGAAAATTTAATATCAAATTATCTTAAACCTTTCAACAAGGGTGAATATTCTTTTTCGAGAGACGATATCACCAAAATTGTGAGTAGAATGTGATATTAAATGATTCCATGGCACTCTGTCTTTCTAATTTAAAAAAAAAAAAATTCATAGACTCTCATTTTGTTCTTTGAAAGACACCATAGATAATATTGTCTGGCCAGCTTCAGAAATTTACCCGACACGAACGCGCCGCGCACCCGACCTTTTATAACAAGCCCTATGATCGACATGTTGAAAGGTTGCCCCAGTAACTTGACCAAAAGTACCCTTTCGCTCAAAGTCCAGTAACCCAAGACACTTTTAGAAATAAGGGGATCCATCAAAAGTCCTACTCCTCTTTAGACGCTTACCCTGGATGTTGATGGGTTAGCCCCCTTTACGCTGTTGTCTCTGCTCTTATAGTTGTTGTGTTTCATCATGATTGGTCTTGGAAGAATAGTGAAGTGGTTTTCCGTTGCCTTCTTTACCGCAGCATGTCGGCAGTGTCTGCATGGGATGGCCAGTACGCCCGACAATTTTATAGAGGTTCACCGTTGTCCTAAAGTTTGGATCTTCCGCCGGCCTTTATTCGCCTTCACGCTACAGTGTCATAAGGGTTAATGCCAGCTTTTATTGTTACTGTTGCCGCCACACAACACTATTCTAGCCCCCTGTTGCTGTAATGGTCCTCAATTAGTCGCCTCTTACGACACGCAGAGGGTGCGTGGGGGGGGGTATTCTTACAGGGCCCACCCCACCCAAAAACTATAACAATGTGAAATTGAAAGAGAAGGAGACCGACTAATAAGCAGAGCTTGTAGAGTAAAGGCCTCCTTTAAAATTACACAATATTTTTATGAATTATTACTTAACTACACAAAAAATAAAAACAAACATTATTGATTGAGTATTTACACAGATCAAACCTAAAACAATGGTAAATATATACAGAGAAAAAATAATTAAAGAATATGTAACACGCTATAGAAATACATTAAACTAATATGTATCTAAAAGAAAACTTATAAACCTTCTTTTGAAAATTTGTATTGAATTACATTGTTTAATCTCATTTAAAAGAGAATTCCATAGCTTTGGACCAGTAAAAACAAATGTCTGTTGTGCAAACGATGTTCTATTGAAAGGTAAATGAAAGGAGCTCGCCTGTCGTGTGAAATGGTTATGAATCGAATCATTTTTTACAAACATTTTAGTAAAAGGCAATGGTAATTGTTTATTGACAAACTTGTACATTAACTGTCCGAGCTGAAAAGTATACAAATCCTTAATTTTCAAAACTTTATTTGTCAAAAACAGGTTATTTGTATGTGCCCGGAATTCTACATTAGGGTAGATGTAGGGAATACCGGACAGTAGGGAATATCGGACGGTCACCACATGTCCAGCCCTAGCTGCCAACATAAGATCAACTGAGTTGAAATACCGGCATCTATTGGTCAGGTGGTCTGTCTGGGAAGGTTGAATGCTGTATTCGACAACAACAAGTTAGAAATCTCCGAGAAAACTACCACAATCTGTCAAGGTAGGAAAATTTGCAGCCTGAAAAATGGCCTGATGTAAAAATTGACATTTTAGAGAATGTGATCGTATGAAAATAGAATTGGGGCATGACCTCTATTTCATGCATTATGGACATGTGTGGAGGGTGGGCCAAACGTGTATAGAGTGTTTGCACTGTACAAAGCCTGTGTATTAGGGTGGCAGTGTGTTGAAAAGTGCTAGTCAGTCATTTTTTCTGTAGGGAATACCGGACACCACATGGACGGTTGTATGTTTTACTTCCGGGTTGAGTTGCTAAGCATGTAGATCAAATAGTAAGTTGCATATAATGTATTATATTTATTTATTAAATTGTTTGACAATTTTGAAATGTCTATTTCTCTTTATTATTATTGTGATATGTCATGATCTACATGAGATATAAAGTTATTCTGAGTGTTTTGAAATTTTGTAGTAAAATGCATATAATCTTCTAAAAATGAATAATGTTATAAAAAATCAATACAAACATGTTGAGTTGATGGTTTACATTCAAATCAGTGCTTCCAGACAGATCTTTATACAAAAAAAGGGTAAAAACATACTGTCCGGTATTTCCTACACTGTAGGGAATGCCGGACAATTTACCATGACGTCATTATTTGCATATAACTGCCTCAACAAATATTTGATTACCTCAATTTTTTTTGGAAAATAAAGTTGAATGATGTAGCTAAGCAATGAGATTCTTTTTCTTTTGTGATTTTATTGTTTTCACGTGCTAATTAAGCAAATGAGCTTAAGTGGCCGGTATTCCCTACATCTACCCTATTAATAACACGAATCGCTCTTTTTTGTAATATAAACAGTCTATTAATGTGGGAAGCTGCATTACCCCATGCAACAAGTCCATAATTCAAATAAGGAAGAATTAACGAGGAGTATAAGGATAACATAATGTGATTGGGTAGGAAGTGATTAAAGATGCTCATGACACCAACGTTGCGAGCAATGATTTTACAAATATTGTCAATGTGAGATTTCCAAGAAAGTTTTTCATCAATGCCAGTCCCAAAAATTTTATAGATCACACTCTTTGAATGATAGTATTTTGAATGATAGTATAGTATCATTTAAAATGATATGATTCGGCACAGTCATAATCTTGTTGCTGAATAGCATGTAGCACGTAGCTAGTTTTGTCTAAGTTAAGAGACAGTTTGTTTGCTTTTAAACACTTCTTAGTTCGTCATTGAATATTTGCGTCAATTGCTCTGGGTCAGTATGAGACAAAAATATATTGGAGTCGTCAGCAAAGAGTATAAATTGAAGCAATCTAGATTATTTCTCAATGTCATTAATGTAAATAATGAACAATAATGGACCAAGGATGCTCCCCTGTGAAACTCCACAAATGACAGGTTTACGTTCAAATGACCATTAAGTGAAACAAACTGGGAACGCCCATTAAGATAATTTTTGAACTACGTCAGGGGTTCTCCTCTAATTCCATAGTGAGAAAGTTTATGAAGGAGAATATCATGATCAACCGTATCAAATGCTTTAGAAAAATCTAAATACAAACCAATTGTATTAGACAACTGGTCAGAAGCTTTGGCAATTGTTTGAATTAAAGATAGTATCGCATGGGTCGTGTTACTTTTTTCTCGGAAGCCAAATTGACTCTCAGAGAGGATGTTATGTTGTTTTTTTTTAACTCATGGTTCATATGTAAACTAACTTTTCAAGAATTTTAGATAAGGTGGTAAGCAATGAAATTGGTCTATAGTTGCTTGTTACTGACCTGTCACCCTTTTTGAAGACTGGTATTATCTTTGAAATTTTCATTGATTTTGGATATCTCCAGATAATAATGACAAATTGAAAATATGAACAAGAGGGTTGATTATATAATTCATACTTTTCTGTAGAAGGTTGTTATCAATTCCATCTAATCCAGGACTTTTATTTAGTTTCTGACCAGATATTATCTGGGGAAGGGGAATCCAACCCAAGGAGAGAATCAACCTTACAGCAAAGAGGAAATGAGAGGAGCAATCTAAAAAAAGTTTCATCAAAATCGGTTATAAAATAAGAGAGTTATGGAAGTTTGAAAAGTCTAGTTGATCCTTCTATGGGGATCCTCAAATTGGCATCATCGGCTTCAGAATGGCCGATCTTATGGACAACTCTCCATTCATTTTGTACACAAATTTTCAGATTTTCCCCATTTTCTTTCAAAATTTGTCTTCTTTACTTCTGAGCTCAAAATATGTCATGGGAAAATATATTTCGCACAACATATGTTGAGCTCAGAAGGAGGTAAGATATATTTCGAAAGAAAAATGGGGAAAATCTGAAAATTTGTGTACAAAATGAATGGAGAGTTGTCCATGAGATCGGCCATTTTGAAGCCGACGATGCCAATTTGAGGATCCCCATAGAAGGAATAACTAGACTTTTCAAACTTCCATAAGTCTCTTATTTTATAACCGATTTTGATGAAACTTTTTTAGATTGCTCCTCTCATTTTCCTCTTTCCTGTAAGGTTGATTCTCTCCTTGGGTTGGATTCCCCTTTAACTATATCTTGTGGGTTCGTTGGAGAGAAAAATATAGAACTTTCATTTCTGTTTCCTAGATATTGGTGAAATGGGCGATTTGTTGTCGGTAAGCGCCTAGCAAGGTTAAATCCAACTTGGGAAAAATAATTGTTAAAAATATTCGCCATCTGAACTTTATCCTCTATTATTGCATCATTATGCATAAGCTTAGTAATCTTCGAAAAACTTTGGTCCATTATTTATGGTGCAATTAATCAACTTCCATGTACTTTTAAGATCGTTTTTGCATTGATTGAATTGATCATGATAATATGCTTTTTTTTAGCAGCACGGATCACTCCTGTTAATATATTCTCATATTTAGTATATTGGATCCGAGTATGATCACTTAATCTTGACATATATTTGTCGTACAATCGTTTTTTTCTGTTTATTGAGCGAAGAATTGAATTCGTTATCCAAGGCAATCTGGGTGACCTTTTATAATTTTTAGTCTTCGGTTTCGTAAAAGGAATATTTCGATTTACGTGAAACATGAAAATTTCGAAGAATATTTCATACGACTCATTAACACATTCTGTATTATATACATCATCCCAAGATTCTTCTTCTAGACTCTGTTTTAACCGAGACACGTTTTCATCACTGTACACACGCCTTTGACATGTTTTATGTACATCCTTAGAATAGTTATTTGTCTGGAATAGATCAGAATAATACATGAAAATCGGGAAATGATCAGAAATGTCCCACAGTACTAGTACTATACCAGCTTTAAATTCTGAACGTACATTGGAGAAAATATTGTCAATCAGAGTTGCCGAAGTAATAGTGATTCTAGTTGGTGTAGAAATGAGTGGCAAAAAAGAGGCAGAGAGGAATGTCTCTAAAAAGTCATGAGCAGTTATTTTAGTGTCGCTCATTAAAAGATCATAGTTAAAGTCTCCCATTATGATACACCTTTTGATTTGAACAGAGTAATGGTGTAATAAATTATTCAGAGTATCGATAAAGTCAGCATGATTGCTCTGAGGTGGCTTATAAACAACACCCAAGATAATTTTTCTTCCACTGCGATCAATAATTTCAATAAACAAAGTTTCTGCAATATCGTTCATCAATTTCATGTCTTCAATTATGACATATTCAAATTTGCTTGGCACAAAAAATGCAACGCCACAACCTATTTTATTTTTACGGTTATTTGTAAGTATATCATATCCTGGAAGTGAATTCACATTACTGTTTTGATCTGAAAGCCACGTTTCAGTTATACCTAATACTGTATTCTCAGGAAATCCTGTTTTATCTAAAAACAAACGGAATTGGTCAAAGTTCTTCTTAAGACTTCTAATATTAAGATGCAGTACAGACAAGCACGTAGCAGGTAAATATTTCAGGACATTTTTGGCCGAAGCCTGAGTGTAATAGTTTGATGAGATGAGATCCGAAGCATCATCATTTGGATCTAAATCAATTTGGAGTTCATCATTATTAGCACACATATCTTGTGCACTATTATCAGAATCATTGGATATGTTCATCATCATATCGAAGTTAATTATTATTTACAGACAAAAATTAATAATATACACAAAAGGATAGACGTTTTAAGTAAACTTAGCAAAGTCCTCCTTACAATTGATGACAATGGGCTGACTTGTTTCATCCTTCCGAACCAAGATCCGACCATTCTGAGTCCAGAGATACTTGAACCCTGCAGTCTTCCTTGCGGCGTTGGTCTCCTTCAGCAGCTCTCTGGTCGAAGAAATCAGATTCTCATTAATGTAGATCTTGTTAGAGGACCTGAAGTGAAGATCCCTTGCTGAAAAGGATTGTAGCTTTCTTCTCCCATCGTAGATAGCATCGTAGACTATGATGTCTTGGCAGACTATTTATTATGTAATCATCATTACAACAATTCAGAGTATCTGCTATCGTGATAATGTTAACTATTATGCTATTTATTTTTATTTTGTTGTTTTAATTTATGTTGTACTATGTAAAAATGAAATTTTGTACATTATTATTATTATTATTAATATGTATAGCCCGATTATGTTGAAATAAATCTGTTTTAAATCAAGAAGAGATTTAGTTGCTTCATTTCTTAAAATGATGACCAACTAAAATAAGTAATTTGACTAATATTTGGCTTTGTCTGACTAATTACTTCTAGTCATCTGGCTAAATCCAAAAGTGTCTGAAATGACTAAACATTAGTCATTCGACTAATTAATTCTAGTCATCTGACTAATTAATTCTAAGTCATCTGGCTAAATCCAAAAGTGTCTGAAATGACTAAACATTAGTCATTCGACTAATTAATTCTAGTCATTTCAGACATAGGGCAGGACTAATTTTTATTAGTCAAAATGACTAATTTATTGTACAGTGTAGGCTGGCGTATTTTGGGAGATCTTACAGCAGGGGGGGGGGCTCCCATGCGCAGATCCAAAATATTGAATTGAATGCATTTCTCGCCAATTGTCTTTGACAAAAGCGGCTCTATTATGTTTACGCATGGGCCCGATACTTTCATTGTATGACTGCGTCCGCTACTGGGGGGGGGGCTCCCAGGTCTTCAGATTCTCGGCCGTTGACAGTGCGATACCGCTAAATATTGGCACGCACGTTCCCTGTTGCATCCTAATCTCTGTAACTGCAAAGTTTATTTTGAAAAATATTATATTTTAATTATATTTGGCTGCGATCCCGGGGGGGGGGGGCGGTGCTCCCCGCTCCTCTATTTTTTTTCTGGGGGGATCGTTTCCCCTCCCCCTCGATTTTCAAAGCTTAAAATTTTTAATATAGTGATTAGCTAGTGAAGGTAGAGAAGAGGCAAAATATACATGTATTTCTAATACAATCCTAAATGTAATTATAAGGCAAAATTCTCTGTTCGCGCTTCGCACTCGCAAACAAAACAATATAAATTTTGCTCTTTCCTCATGTTGCTACATTTATTCATGTTTTATTTGTTCCGACGCTTTGTTCTTTAAATTGTCATTGTGCGAGGTTCGCACCATTTACCCAACAGAGTGTCTTTGTCTAAATATTCTTTTTAAACTAAGTAGGCTTTGGAGATGGGGGGAAAAAAGCCAAACTTTCAAATAACATATTGCATTATTTTACATTACATCATATATACAAATAAAGCACATTATTTTAGAAAAATCAATGACACAGTATTGTAGATTTCAACAAACACTGACATTGTGGAAATGAAAATGAAAAAAAAAAAAAAAAAAAAAAAAAAAAAAAAAAAAAAAAAAAAAATATATATATATATATATATATATATATATACAAATTTTTAATTTAGAGGCCCCATTTAAGTCCCCTTTTCCTCTGACCCTTAATATTTCAACATATTTGAATTGCTCATGAAATTTCCTTCTAAAAAATATACATTTAGAAGGAGTGTCTTCATTTAATGATAAAATAGTCTTAACCTTCAATGAGCATGGTTATTTTGGTCATCTCACCACCAAGGAGGGGGCGAATCCACCCCTCCCCATTTGACCAAATTTTCTGAACTTTGGCGGGTATTTGAGGTATATTAGAATAAATAAGCCTGCTAAGTTTTATACTTCTACCTTAAATACCTTTTGAGCAATCGGCATATGTAATTGGCATTTTACTTTTTTGAATTTGGACTACATGTTTAATACACAAGTCTATGGGGAAACCAAAAGCGCATAGCGCAACTATTTCTAATGCTGCGCAATTACCTTGATGGTCGAAACTATATAAAATTGGTGGTACTAGGACAATTACCCCCTGGACAATTAACCCCCGGACAATTACCCGAGGACAATTACCCCCGAGGACAATTACCCCGACAATTACCCCCCGGACAATTACCCCCCGGACAATTACCCCCGGACAATTACCCCCGGACAATTACCCCCGGACAATTACCCCGGACAATTACCCCCCGGACAATTTACCCCCCGGACAATTACCCCCCGAACATTACCCCCGGGACAATTACCCCCGAGGACAATTACCCCCGGACAATAAACCCTCGGACAATTACCCCCTCACAGCATTGATGTTGGAATCAGCGGCGCCCATTGGAGTCTCGCCCGATGTGCAGGTTATCGAATTATTTTCTACTTGATCTTATCTTAATGACTTTCTATTTCTCTTCCTCTATTATATTTCTCTTTTTCCTTTTCTCTTTCTCTCTCTCTCTTTCTTCTTTTCTTTTTTTTCTTGCTTTTTCCCTTTTTTCCCTTTTCGCCTACTGCGCCTATGCATCAGAAAATATGAAAACTAGCCCTCGTATTTCCTTTGTTTCATAGGAAAAAAAGATGAACATTCATAAAAGAGACGATTTATACACAAATAATCACAATTGTTAAATATCTCTTGATTAATCTCTGATTCCGACTGATCTTATTTTCATTTATTTTTGTTTCGCCTGACCGAAGTCGCAGAGAACCTAGTAATCACTTTTCCTGTTAGTCGTTTGTCTGCTGGGTCTGTTAAGAAAATGTCAAAGTTTTAGTTTTTGTTTAACTTGCTCTCATTTCTTTATTTTCTGCATCATTTGTGTTAACACTTAATACAACTGATACTTAGGTAATACCAATATGTGTTGATAAGGATGATGGGGTCAAGGGTCTTAGGGTGTCAAAAGGTCAAATGATAAGAGGCCAATGCATGCCACAAAAAATGTTAAAGTTATTGTTAACTTGCTCTCATTCTTTATTTCTCCATCAATTGTGTTTACACTTCGTACAAATGATTATTGGGTAATACCACATGTGTGTTGATGTGGATGTGAGATCAAAGGTCATATAGGGTCAAAGGTCAACTTAAATGTCGTCTTTTCTAAACTTTTTGTTAACTAAATTTCACTCATTTTTTATAGCATCAGTTTTGTTCACCCCTGGTATAAATTATCCTTGGTTAATACCACTTGTGCGTTGATTAAGAATGATGAGGTCCAAAGGTCATATAGGGGTCAAAGGTCAACTTAAAGGCCAAGAGATCATATTGCGTGTTTCATTGATAGCGAAATCAGCAAGACTCGTGGTTCGCGAAACCACATTGTTTGTTTAATTTCACGAAAAATCAGGTAAATAGATAAAACCATGGTCTGAACCCATGGTTTCTAAGGGCGGCAATTAAGGCCATAATTAATAACTCCTTTAATTAACAAAAAAATGAAAATATGAACTAAAGCCCAATATAAATTTAGGCAAAAATAAGATTAATCGTAAAATTAAATATCATACATAAGTATTTTTTCACTTTATTTGTTAAATTATGGAGTCATTAATAATTGATATTATGGCCCTGATGACCGCCCATGGATTTTTGCAGAATCCACCGTCGCGAATATGAGGGCCAGTTTACATATTTTCTGTGCATATATGCGTTATATAAACGTGGGGGGGGTAATTGTCTGGGGGTAATTGTCGGGGGTAATTGTCCGGGGGTAATTGTCCGGGGGTAATTGTCCGGGGTTAATTGTTCGCTCGGGGGGTAATTGTCCGAGCGGGGGTAATTGTCCGGGAGGGGTAATGTCCGGGGGGTAATTGTCCGGGGGTAATTGTCCTCGGGGGTAATTGTCGCGGGGGTAATTGTCCGCGGGGTAATTGTCCTCGGGGGGAATGTCCGGGGGTAATTGTCCGGGGGGTAATTGTCCTGGGGGGTAATTGTCCGGGGGGTAATTGTCCGGGGGTAATGTCCGGGGGGTAATTGTCCGGGGGGTAATTGTCCGGGGGGATTGTCCGGGGGGTAATTGTCCTGATACGGTATCAAACTATACGTAACATCCTATGCTAAAAGGTCATGAAAGCTCATGGCACATAAACGATATCTTTAATCTTATTTCAGTAAATGAATTAGGGCATTGATAATCCCATAGACTTTATGTAGGTTCAGGTGTTCTAATAATTCGTCAGTGATTTTACGAACCGTCCTACACCTCGCCGAGTTCCCAAAACCAGCTTTTGAGATAATCGCGTTCAAAGTATGGATGTTCTTATGACGCTCATAACTTCGCGCTTTGAAGGAAACCAGGGCAATTAATTACATCAATGTACAGCATAAATTCTATAATTTTACAATATGAAAGAAATTATTTGCAGTCGGGGTTTGAATTCAAGATTCAAGATTCAAGATTACTTTATTGATTTTCTTTCATGTTTTCAAAAGTTAACAGAATAAATAATCAAATTAACAACATCAGTAATGTTACATAGAAAGGGTTTTGTTGTCAGGAAAGGTAGGGCAGAGAAAAAATTATACATGAGTTACCTGGGAGGAGAAAAATTTCAGGCCGAGCTATTCTAAGGCAATGGACAGCAAGGCTTGTAAGACGGCGCTGGTGGTAGCGCGCTCTTAATTTATATGTAAGAGTAATAAAAGTAAGCCAATTTTTTTATTCGTTATAGTTCCTTATTTTTTTTCACGAAAAAGTGCTAAACCTAGTTCTGGAAATTTGATCTTCATGATAAATAATGCTTAAATTGAGATGAATTCTCTTGGCCTGCCGCTCCACCCGCAAGAAACCTTCGCCGAAGAGGTGTCACTGACGGCGCGGGATATGTCCGGTTAAAGCATCAGATAACGCGCAGGGAAGCAGCTATACCCCAAAACAGGTTACTATCATCCCGCCGGGATGCCAGGCAATTAAGAGTAAAAATTTAGAATTTATTCGAAAGTTATGGTATAAGCAAAAAGTAAGAAGGAAAAACACAAAACTTAGAGAGACAAAAAAATACCGCGGGGAGGGGACTAGGGTGGGGAAGGGGGGGGGGGTGTCGAAGATTTAGATAATGATTTTTTTTATATAGTGTGCAAGAAAAGTAAAGTTTGCTCTTTGTGGTGTATATTGATCTTGGTGATATCCGTCTGTCATTAGAGAAACAGAGTGAATTAGTGGTTATATGATGATAACAATAATAATTTAAGTTTGTGTTTTATAAATATGTTCTTATCTCACGCATGTCTCTGGGTAGAGAATCCAAAATTTAGGGGCAGTAAATATAAAGATGTTTTGTGTGAGCACTGTACGCGTTCTTGGTAAGTGGTAATGGTTAATTTGCCTGGTAGGATACTGATGTATTTCATTATTTAGAGTAAACATGTTGCCAAGGCGCTGGGGGCAATTCCTGATTTTGTTTCTGGAACATGAGTACTGCAAGGTTAAGTTTATATAAGTCATGAACTTTTAAAACATATATTAGAAAAAAACAGTGTATCGGTATGGTGACGGAAATGGACGTTACTGATAACTCTAAATATTTAGAATAAAATGCAGAGGTAATTTTTTAGAAACTGATTATTTTACGACAAAACAGGGGGTTAAGGTCATCTTCGTAAAATCATGCGATATCACGCGCATGTTTTTTAGCGTCCTAAACCACGAGATAAGAACTTGGTTCGAAATTCCAATGCATACGCGCACCGCTCACCCATATGCTACCCTTACCGAATGAAGGCTTCTCTAAAGTCAGTTCAGCCAACGTCAAAGGTCCCAAGCAGTACGAGGTCACAGAGCAGATCCATTTGTGCAGTATACATGTCAATGGCTTTTTAAGCCTTCGAAGGCTATAGGATCATCGACTTAGAGCCCTTCCCAAGCCCAGTTAATATGCAAATTAGTTATGGACTGCTTTAATAGAGCTCTAAATAAGGCTTCGGACTGCTATATATGAAGCTCTAAATAAGACTTCGACTGCTTATAATGATGGCTCTATAATTATGAAGGCTTTCGACTGCTTATAATGAAGCTCTATTTAAGGCTTCGACTGCTTATTTTGAAGCTAAATAGGCAGTCGTGTTAAGCCTTCTTAGCCTTCGAAGGCTTATAAGCAGTCGATAGGCCTTCCACACGCCAGTTAATATGCAAATTAGCTAAGCCTTCAATATGACTGCCTATTTCAGACTGCTTAAAAGAATAGAAGCCTTCAGTCAATTAGGCTCTCATTGACTGACTGCTTATTTCTGAATGCCTATTTAGAATTAGCCTTCACAGCCCCTTCACCAACCAACGCTTGTTTTCGACTGCTCCAAAGGTTTAACCCTTCATTTGATGGGAAATTACAATGTGTTATTTTGTCCTGTTGACGAACTGCTAATTTTCAACTTCAAGAAATCAGAAGAAAAAAAAAATAATACAGCAGCATATACTTAGAATCAAAGGAAGCAATATGAAATGAAATGAAATAAAATAACATGAAAAAGTTTTGGAAGCAAGTAATACATGCTGAAATAAAACTTTACAAGAAAACTACCAAAAGACAATGATCTAATTATCAATTTCTCATCAACATAAGATATCATAAAGCCCTGTATAATGATAATAATAATGTTGACATACTACTATCATATTTGTCTCAAACATAAAGTCACTGGAACCTTTAAAAGTCCATGTATGGTTCACGTATACAGGCACGTTTTTTGCATGAGTGACATGAAATACGAGTACATGGGACCTCAGTCAATCATATCACTTTGTCCTCCTCAAAATGATCCTAAATCTGCTATAAAACACATAATTATATTCATTGTAATGTTATATACTTACTAAATCACAGTATTCAGCAACAGAGTTTCAGTGTTGATAAGTAATTAAGGCATCAGGACGCAATAAATTCAAGTAAAAATTAAAATGTTTCGTGCACTAAGTTTCTCGTGAAGATCCTTCCAGCAACTGATATTTTCCCACCAATTTTGTAATGCCAAATAGGCCTTCATTAACCTCGCTAGCCTTCACTAGCCTTCAACTGCACTAATGCAAGCCGTCAGAAATGTGACTGCTTAGCTTCTGTCTCCGACTGCTAGAACGTAAGCCTTCAGAACTATGACTGCTCTTGACTGCTTATGACTGCTAATGACTGCTTACGACTGCTTATGGGAAAATCCAATGACTGCTTATTATTCTGAAGACTGCTTATTGGCAGATCTATGTTTCGACGGTTATACGAAGGCTTTAAACGTCTATGAAAGGTAATGAATGCTTCTTCGCCAAATGTTGAAGCAGTCAGATGTCTTCGAATGCTTAAGGACTCTGCTTGATAACAGCGTCATCTTTGGTAAGGAGTAGGTCGGGTTGCGCCGCCATTCTGGGACACTGTATATTGTAGAAACAATGGTTTAGGACGCTTCGTAAAATCACTGGAGGCGATGTGACGTTTTGAACGAAATTTGAATCTTCCTTATTTTAAAATAATTAAGATTTCGACTCGGTGAAATTTGTCGTTCTGTATTCTCAGAGTTTGATACAGGTTTAATGAATAGTGCGAAAAAACTCAATTTCGAAAATTTGACCAAAAATTCGGTTTATGACGGTTCGTAAAAACAACGACGAATTTTGGCCACCACTGTATATACATGTATATACAGTGTGTCCCACAAAAAATGCTAATGGCACTTTAGATGGGTATAATATTAAAATTACATAATTATATTGTTTATATCTTTACACCCGTAAACTGCAAGTTGTTTTCTACAACTGGGTGAAATTTCATGTGATATGGTCGAGGAATCACAAAGATATGAGCATTATGTCATTACACATCAGGAAACCTCTCCATCCAAGTTTGCATTGAGTAGTACCGGATGTGTCGAATAAAACAAACCCAAGTTTGATCATTAATACTTTGAACAAAATTTCAGTAGTAATTATGAAATTTATACCACTGTAAATTGCAACTCATTACCATTTTAATGATACCTCTCTCAGCTCACCAATATCACGTATCGCTGAACCCCATTGTTTTCAATAATGTCTTGCAAAATTGTGAGTGGTTCACTTTCACGCTCATTGATGATCAAAGTCGGGTTGCCATTTAGGCACCTTTGAATAATCTGATAGTGCATTCCAAGGAGCATGAAAGTGAGCACTCACAATTTCGCAAGACTTTTACAGAACATTGTGAACTCAAATGACCTTTGACCTCACCATGTGACCTCCGACAGCGCCGCAACATGATGGTACCCCTAGTGGTCGCAACACACTAATTAGCATAATCGAATCCGGGAAATACCCCGACCGCGTATCAATGATGAGGTAATGGTTGGGAAAAAAATTCATATAAAATCAATGAAAGGTATTGGAAGAATTGTTTTTAAAACTTTTACAAAGAGTTATCATTAGTGCTTCAGATGAGCCCTTTTTGAGAGCTAGAATGGGTGTCAGTTGAATTTTATGGAGAACTTATTTCATGGTGTAAGAACCCTCAACCGGAAGTCTTGATGGCACGCGAAATTCTGGTATAGTCTCATTCCAGGCTGATTTTATTAAAAAATGAGCTCAAGAATGTCCACTTGATTTTTGTTGAGACAAGAGAACATTACTACCTAATTGTAGCCTAATATAGTTGAAATGTAGTATCTCATTCTATAAACAGTTTATTTTGCAGATTTTTTGCATTTATTCTCTCTC
>CALNVZ010001699.1:0-10813 GCA_940671915.1 Paracentrotus lividus
AATTAAGGCGTAGAGCTACTATTTGTGAGGCTAACAAGTCTCGAGATGCAGGACCAGAGTGCCAACTAGGGCTAGTTGCGCGAAATAACTAGCTATTTTCGCAGATGTGGATACACGTCTGGGTTTTTTTTACCTCGGCGATATAATTTTTTCATAATGTTGCGCAAACCATAAAATGCATATTCGGGTTGGCCGGTTATAAACATGAATGATAGAATTAACAAGATGCAAAGTGACAGATGATAAACAAAAGTAATCCTTAATCACATGTTTAATATTTGGTAATAGATCAGAAGAAGAGAGAAAGAACAGGGGCATAGATAATTGGGAGAGAAGAGTTGACCGGTGGACCAAGGAATATCAATAGAAATAGGTCCACGTCTAAGATTTCATGCACTGTTTGAGCGAATAAAGAACTGATAAGATAGTATAGACCTGAACAAAAAAACATAAAATTGATATGAGAAGGGTAAGGAATAAAGAAGATTACACACAAAGAAAATTACCATAAGAATTTAAGAGTAAGAGAAGATGGATTAGAACGGATAGAAAAAGAAAATTTACATAAGAAATCGCATAGATCATAAGGAAGAAAGAAAAGACGCGCAAGAAATACAAAGACGAATTAGAATGATAAAACGAATGACTACTTGAATTTAGAGACGAATGAAGAATATGTAAGGGTTAGAATTTCATCAGAAAAAATAACATTATGAAATGACATATCTAGGAGGATATAAGGCAGAAAGAGAAGATGATAAGAATGGCAAAAAAAAAACAAAGAAATACATAGGCGCTTAAGATTGAGAAAGTAGAGAAAAGGAAATACATAATATGAATAGAAGAGAAAATGACAGACGTAGGAGCAAAAAACAACAACATCATCTTCATATAACAATATTATGCGAGAAAATGCCTTGGTTTCATGCGGACTTTGGAAGATTCCCCAAGCCAATGGGCGCAGGGGAAAAAATGCGGGCAAATTTCAAAAACTCAAGTCTTAAGTGCGGGCATGCTCCTTACATTGTTATCATGCCTCAAGCTGAATTCTATTGGGTACTCGAGAATGCTTTTAAATTTTGTTCAATACTTGGGCGCTAGATGTAGAGACGTGTTATTTACTCGTAGTGCTCCGGTATTTTTCTCGGCGGAGGCGGTGGCTCTGATCGGGGTCTGAAACGAGGCAAATCTCACGGCTAGAATCTCGAGATGGGAGCAAGTCGATCGAGCCGTGGATGATCGTGGAAAGCAGGGCTGGCAGAGAGTCCATCGTCAATGGTTTTTATTTTACAAACAGAATTTCACTGGTTCGCTATTGCTATTTTGGCACGGTCTAGATACTATGCATAAGTGGAAGATTTTGAAAAAAACAAACACTACCAATGTGTTTCGCTGGATTATAGGGTGCTGAAGCAGAGAAACTTAGATATCATTGTGTTAAGCATAGTCAAGAGGCAACAAGGGTTTGTTGTGAAAGTCCTATTATGGGAAGCTATAACCCTCAATGACTGGACGACAGACGACAGATTTAGACTCTCTTCTCCGCACAGCCGAAAATACGCATCCATCTGGTCGTAAAAGTTGGTTGCAGCTTCGATCGTGATGCCGAGAATTGTTTTCGCTGCGCAACAGGCCTCCAAGGCCAACAACCTTGGGGAATTATAGATAGCCGTGTGCACTGGCAATCCGTTATGGGAAACAGGCGAAAGAAGAGGCTGTGGCTACCAGAGAAAGATATGCTTACGAAAAGCTGGGCCCATAGGCGGGCCACGAATCTCATCCAAATCCTCGTGTAGCGATAAAATTTTGGAGTGAAATTATTGAAATTCCATGGGCACATTAACTTCATAAGTTATTTTTCAAGTTGAGTGATAAAGATGGTTGGTTTTGAAGCAAAAATAATAGTTGTTTGCGTGTTAGATTTTAAGCCGTTTAATAATTCTTATACATTATCAGGCGGAGCAATATGCGACCAAAGTCCCACTAATGTCATTTACGTGTATGCTTTTGGCTCGAGCTACTATCCACGTCCCTGGTTTAATACGCATGAATGGTCTATTGCCTTTTTCCAAAGTTATAGGCCTAGGGATATTTTCATTTTCAGAGACCACAATTCGGCATTGCTTTGGTGGGGGGGGGGGGAGGCGACACTGCAATTCAGAGTCAGCAAATTTCCATGTTTTTTTTTTCCTACTAGTTTAAAAAAATTATTTTCATGCATATTGTATGACCTTTGCTGCCAATCTACTTCCTGGGGGGCAATGGCGTTCTGTAAATGGCTCCTCCGGCCACGGCAAGGTGCAAAATTGGGTAGAGAGAAAAGCGCCTTACCTTACCACTTGGATGGTCTGATCGTTGCATCGCCAGGAGATCATATACTGGCACACGACGCATGATATCTGACCATTTGCGGTCGAGGGTCGGCAGCCACAAACACAGCGCACAACACCGGTCCATTCGCACATCGCAACGGGTGAAGCACACTGAGCACACCCATCTGGGAGTGACCAGAGTAGCGTGTGAAACACCATCGCTGGCTCCCTTAACGAGACACACACACACACACACACATACGGACACTCGTAAAACGCCGCATGTTGAGTGGTGGTTCGGTGGGTATGTGTAGGGTGGTGGTGTGTGTGGTGTGTTGTGTGTGTTCGGGTGTGTATTGTGGGTGGGTGGGTGGGTATAAATGTACGTATAGTTTTCACATCATTTGATTTTAAAATCTTCATCTCACTTTGCACATATTGAGATTCGGAGCTCTTCTGAGATTGTCTGTTATCTCTCCGTTATGCATGCAGAAGATAAAGAAAAAGGTAAGACGAATAAATAGCTGGACTAAATGACGTGCTAGTGGAGCATATATAGGACCCATGAAAAAAATGGTTCACTGAGTGGATTGAAGAGGAGATGATGCTTTCATATCAAGATGGTCACATTCGTGATACGCAATTACAAAAGGTTGGAGTGATTCGGAATCTCAGAATGTGTTGTAGCTGCAGGTGTCATTGGCAATGGATCGGTTGATCTTAATTGTCCTTCGTCGTGGAGTTCAACAAAAACGTACTTTCATAACAAAATGATGGGCAGCATTTTTTTAACGGGGCTCTCATTCTGTACAACTGGTTGCCGGCGGGAGCTATTTGGCGCGGTTTTTACGCTTTGGGATCCCAGGTGTAGTCCATGTGGCAACAATTATTCGCAGTATTAATCAACTTCTGCCAAATTGGGCTATAATAGATATACGGAATAATGTGGAGAACGTTGAAGAATCGGCGAAGAGATGGACGCCCGGAAAAAGGACAAACGTTGTTGCACTTACAGAAAGATCGCATTCCTACGCCTCCATACCGCCGACGAGTCCATTGGGTATATCAACTACCGCAGCGTGTGATAGATAGTGTTCACTGTAATAAGAATAATGAGCGTTGAGACATCTAAATGCAGCGCCTTGGATAATCATGGATTGTTTGTACGTTTGTGGTGTGTGTGTGTGTGTGTGTGTGTGTGTGTGTGTGTCGTGGTGTTGTGTATGTGTGTGAACATGATGGCGCGGAATCTTCTGGTTCGCAAGGTGGTTTTCCATGTTATTCAGTTTAGTTTTTATGTCCATATCCATCAAACATAAACCAAAAATCGATATGTACATATATCAATTACATACAATTATTTATATAAAGTTATGAGACAAGATTACATCAGTAGTATAAGAAAGAAAGGAAAATGAAAGGAGGCTAGAGTTAATAAGCCAAAGCTTGTAACATTATATATCAAAAGGAGAATAATAATAGTAATAAAGGTTTAAGAGCTGTGTTTGTTAATGATACTTGTCAAAGTCAATAAACCTTAGTAAGATTTCTAGTATTCTAGTTCTTCTAGTTCTTCCTTCGCATGAACGTCTTGCACTCATGTCAAAGGGGCAGTTGACAGTTTCTGATTCTAACATCAGACTCAGGGCAATTTTCTTGCCCTTTTTTTCTTCTTTTGTTTCTGAAAGGTTAGCCTCTTTTTACAGGTGTTAAAAGACGGTACTCTATTAGAGGTGCAACATCCACAAACAGCATTTCACCGATGGCAGAGTCAGGGCGTGCTTTAAATCAGTGCTTATTTCAGCCCTTTCATGACACAGAGAAAGGGTTATAAGAGAAATGATATCGAAAATCAGACCTAACCGGTCGCCTTCCTCCTTATCTGACTATATGGAATTTGCAAAGGTCATTTTCATGCTCGAGCAGATGAGATGAATGGCTTTCGGGAACAGATCCCAAGTTCAACGTCCTTCTCTATACTCCCATATTTGGTCTCTCGTCCAAATCCTCTTCTCATGACGATGTTGTAGTCGGATTCAAGAAGTCTTGACTGAATAAGGCAATGATGATATAAAACATGTATATCAGTACACAGAGAGCGCTTCAATGCAGCGAAAAGATCTCAGAGGAAGTTGGGTTTATATGTGAAAGAGATTATGTACAGAAAAAAAAAGTGCAGAATAAGAATGCAGAAATTATTTTGAGGGCTGTGATCTTTGATAAGATTTGATTTCAGTGACGCAAAAATTGGCTTAGTATAACGCATTCTCTAGAAAGCTGTATAGTTTTTTTTTCATGTGATTTGGCCGCTTGGTGGCCGGTCTAGTTATAATCTCCTTTGCTTGGTGCGACCATAGCAAAGATGGACGCAAAAGTGGATACAAACCATGTAGATATAGGACTTTACCTTGGATTTGCATACTTTTCTCCGTTTGTTTTCTCGCAAGCTCCAAGTACCTAATTCGATGACTCTGAGACCGGCAACCGCATGTTACTATGGAAAAAAAGATAAGAACAATCATTGACAATCAAGTGCCGTGAGCCATCTATATATGAATATTTATTTAATACCAAATGACTGAGTACTTCTATGGCTGTGATATGTTGGCACAAGTCTGTGTGAGAATAAATCATAGAGCTACAAGGAGAGAAGATCCAATCAATTTAGAGATCAATGCTGTGGGCAAATCACACATACCATAGTTTAGCACTTCATGCAGAAGGAATAGTGAATAAGCCGCTTGCAGCTTTGTATTCTTTATATAAATAAAAAAGACAGTTTAACGAACATATTCGAAGCATTTTAAGAGCATATTATTCATTCTGCACAAACAGAAGAGATAGTAACAACGGTATTGGAAACCAAGGCCCTGGTATTCAAAGAATGAACCTAAATATACCTGGAGTCACAGTTTGCATTTTATTTGATTGCCTGATGTCGGGTACAAAGGTCGCCTCTGGAAGCCTTAGGGTTATTAGAAACTTTGTTGTAAAAGTATGCAATGAAATTCTGAATTATGTTAGTAAAAGCTGGTCTATTTGCGGACGAGTTATGAATTATAGTGTAACCAAACCGGGTAAACCAAAAGCTCGTTGGATATGTGGGAAGTCTTGAAGCCTTAGTTACTAAGGGAAATGCAGTTAATTGAGCCTCAAATTAAGTGTTCAAGTGGTATTCACATACAAGACACTGTTATTCCATTCGTCAGGCATGATATTGAAAAGGGCGCGTTGCAGTACTTTGTATATCTTATACAGCATATGGATTAAGCAGTGGTATGAAATTTGATATTTCAACTACAACTTTGCGTACACCGTCGCGTCCACACGGGGGCGACTCCACCTACCACCAACTGGTGACATCCTGGTTATCCTGTCAACAACATGCACATGATGCCATCAACAGTTGGCATGCACAATTACAAACGCCCGGCCTCCTCATCTGCTATACTGCAGCAAACCAAGCTTTTGCGGTAAGAATAATCTTCAACTCCACTTTCATACCACAAAGTAATGCCATAAATTTAACTGGTCTAAAATTGGTATGATAAAGACACTCCAGACCATGGGTTTTTCAGCGCGTAGAGTTACCAAGTCGACCAAAAATGTTCGGTTTCATGTCACGTGGTAATGCCGTTTTAAATACCATGTATAATTTGATGGTGTGTGCTGCAAGAAGTGGTGATAGAGGATGTCATTCTTTGTGTCCTCGCCCCACCTGCGTCTTCTGGCGCATCTCATCTTTGATCATCTTGATAACCACTCATGAGCTGTATTGCGTGATTGGTGTGAATGATTATCGGAAATATTAAACAGGCCGCGAACACGAAAATTTCGCGGCCTTTTTTTTTTCATTTTCTTACTTATGTTTGGGTGCTGATAATTTTTCCTCGTTTGGGTTTTCCTAGATACGCTTGTTTTTTTCTTTGATTTTGTTTTGGTTTATATTATCGTGTTCTTATTGTAGTTGTTTGTTTGCGCCTTGTTTTTGTGGATTGTTTGTTTAGTTTTTTTTTTTTATGTATTTTTTTTTATGTTTGTTGTTTGTGTGTTGTTCGTTTTTTTGGGGAGGGTTGACAGATTAGCTGCTCGGGCTCATGGTAACCCGAGACTCTGGAGGAGAGGTGGGGAAGCAATCTCTTTCCTGCCCTTCTGTACCAATACTTTTAGTGGATTACTCCCCTCCTCCTCTTGTCTGCGCTATGAAGAGGTCGATTACTCTGGATTACTGACCTGCTCCTTCCAGCCGATGGGGATTCCAAATGCTATGACGATTTGAGCGCAAAGTAGTGAAACGTAGTCAGCCGATTATCTTTTTTCCAGGATTGGTTTTATTTTTTGAATCGCGAGGTGCGCGTTTGTATACCATCTCTTCCAAGGAAGGCTGCCTTCAGATCGGAAGATGGGTAGATGTATTGGCAACAGTCAAATGACAGGACCATCCATATTGCTTGTTGCTCTGGACATCCCATTTCAGAGTAGGAATATGATATCAACGTTTCTTGATAAGTCGAATGAACTGCTGCCCAGACTATGACAGGGTCCAAGGCTGAGAGGTTGGTTGTTTAGCTTACTCCTAGAACAATGTATGCGAGCAGGAATCAGTCGAACTCCGTCTGCCTGAGTTAAGAACTGTTGAACACGCTTAAGTGATTTATGGTGCTGGGCGATACGTAGCACACAGGGTCTACCGATCGAATCATCTCGAGTTTTCGAATAGGAAGCCAGTGGTAACTGTGTGGGATCACCAACTCATGCAATGCCAGATCAAAGAACAGATGGCCGCATAGTAAACTAGAATGAGGTAGTTGTACAACTTTCAGAAGACGGACATATTGGCTCAGCACAGTGGCTGCGTCTGATTTAAAAAAACAATACGTCTCACACTAGGGAATGTAACCAACGATAGCACATCAAATATTTTAAAAAATAGACGTAAACAAGTGCGTCTTAAAGTAAGAGCAGAAAACTAACGAAGCTATGGGTTGTATTCATTGCTTTCTATAGAGGTTACAGAATAGGCAAGCATAAGTTATAAATGAATCATAGCTGTTTTAGAGTTCCATTTCAATTTGTCAAAAATTAACAATACGAAGAGCTATTTGATAGCTCATAGAAAGTGTGAGGTGGAAAGTTAAAATTGTCAAAACGGCGCGAAATGGATGCCCATATTAGCGGAAGTGAACTAATCTCTATCGACTTAGAGAGGTTTTAGTGATAATGAAACCTACAGGCACAAGAACGTTCATAAAATTTACTGAGACGCGCATTCCTTCAGGTATCTGGATCCACGCCTCGCTCTTGGTTCGGGATCATAGGTTGTCTAGCCTTGTGTGATCTGGGCACGATCCTGTCAAGAAGGTGGCATGCGGGCTACAGAAGACACGTAAGGTAAAGGAGTTCACTCTATTCTGGGCATGACGCCAGAGGAAGGTTTTATTTTTACTAATATTTAATATTCATATTACCGAAGACCAGACCAGATGACTTCTTGTTGTATCGTGAACTGAAAGAGATTTCATTGGGATGGTGTGGCTCTTTAGGAAGTTGTATTTCAAGGTTGATCGTCCATGGCATAGAACAGAGAAAGAAAAGACTAAACCCTATTGAAAATATGTGAGTTCATTCACATACGACTCAAAAGAAGGCGACTGAATAATAATTGTATTGAATTATAGTAAAAGAAAGTACTAGGCAATTGAAAGGAAAAGTGCGGAGGAATGGGAGGCGAGATGGCCATGGCTTCAGTTGTCGGACCTCGTTTGACGGCATGGGACCTCACATCTTGTAGGATATCGATGCAACATCGTGTCGACAACCCGAGTGGCTTGCCTATCTCAATGCAAGAGCAGAATCACTTCGGGTCAAGTTTTGAGTTCCACAGAAAGGCACTAACTTAGCAAAAAACTGGACCAATGGATTGTGATCTCAGAACTGAGATACGCTTGTATCATCTATTGGACATGGCGGTCTCTTTGGCGGACTTGGCAGTCCCGTGACATCGTGAGATATGGGAGAAGCGGAATGGGTAAGCAGTATACCCTGGGGAGAGACTTCGCAGAGGTAAATGATGAACACTATCAAGAGTAGACACGCAATGCAGGAGAATCATTAGGGCTGTGTAAACGATCCTATGATCTGCACTACAGCAATTAAGGACAGTGAAAGGATACTTAGACAAACAGGATTACAAACAAGCAATTGTGTTTCATGAAGGCAAGAGGACAAGTTTCCCTCTAGTAAGGATTTCCATGCCCTGCTTGGTAAGCCTGCTAACAAGATCCGCCTACAGGCATTTCTTCAAAAGGAATTCAAGAAAGTGGCATTTACAGGGACAGAGATCATCTATTGTGTAGTCGGAAGTTACGCAAGGAATCCTACTACAGGCGAGGATTTGCCTGAACTCCTATGCTTCCATGCTGAAGCAGACACTGCCATGTTCACGATGTATAGTGCACTTCGGTCAGATGGCTACAAGGTAGCAGTCGTTCTTGACACAGAAGACACCGACAATTACGTCCAAGCCGCATATGTTGCTCATCGAGCGTCAGGGAACTTGTGCTTGAAACGCAAACAGCAGCTGATTGATGCCAAACATCTGTGCAATGAAAGAATCTCTCAATCCATCATTGCAATACATGTCATTAGCGGTTGTGATCATAACTCTGCTTTTTTCGGAGCAGGTAAATTGCGGATTGTTGGACGCTCGGCCAATTCTAAACAAGCTCATAGTCTGCTTGCAAATTGTGGCACCCAAATTTCAGCCCCGCAGAATGTCATCAGTGATTTAGAACAGTTCGTCATTCGCTACGTCTATGGTAATGCCAAAAGCAAGACACCAGGAGGAGCCCGGGCTGCAAAGTGGAGAGCACAGAAGAAGAAGAGCACAATGCGATTAATGCCTGACTCGGACAGTTTGCATCAGCACCTGCTTCGTGCAATACTACCTCTGCATTATTTGCTCAAGAATTCCCATCACCGATAGGACATGGATGGCATCTGTGTATGGACTTTGACCTGTACGCTCAACAGAACCCCACTCCCTTGTCCATCTCGAAACCACCCTTGGAAAACGAGGCAACAGTGATGACAGCAGCGATGTGTGAAGAGAGTGATTCGACAGCGCAAATGCTTAACAGTGACTCATACACTGATAGTGACTCGTGTAGCGATAGTGTCAGTGACTCAGGTGGAGAGAGTGATGTCGCAGGACTTTTAAGGTATGTTTGACTTTGAAGTAAACTGTCAGCGATATCAAAATTTTCCAGATGTGATGAATTTGGAAATTATGTTACCATAATCATGTTGACAGGCTGCTTTGACCCAGCAAGATCAGCTCTCTAGGCAACTTGGTGGCCGAGGAACAATACAAAGTGTATATTGGTGGCCATATTGATTTCACTGCAGTGGACATGTTCTACCAATATAACAAGGGGAGCATTGAAATCCTTGACCCCAAAAACCTATGTCAAGACACCAAAATCAACTCTAGGTTAATTAGTTATTGATATAAGCAGTTTTGGCCATTTTGGCGCCATTTTGAATTTGGGGTTTGTAAAAAATGTTCCCGCCATTTTTGGGGAGGCCATATTGGATTTCACTGCAGTGGACATGTTCTACCAAAAACAAGGGGAGCATTGAAATCCTTGACCCAAAAGCCTATGTCAAGACACCAAATCAACTCCTAGGATAATTAATTACTGAGATTTAAGCAGTTTTGGCCATTTTGGCGGCATTTTGAATTTGGGCTGTAAAAAATGTTCCCGCTTTTTTGGAGGCCATATTGGATTTCACTGCAGTGGACATGTTTTACCAATTAACAAGGGGAGCATTGAAATCCTTGACCCAAAAACCTATGTCAAGACACCAAAATCACCTCCTAGGTTAATTAGTTACTGAGATATAAGCAGTTTGCCATTTTGGCGGCCATTTTGAATTTGGGGCTGTAAAAATGTCTCCGCCTTTTTTTGGGAGGCCATATTGGATTTCACTGCAGTGGACATGTTCTACCAATAAAACAAGGAAGCATTGAAATCCCTGTCCCCAAAACTATGTCAAGACACCAAAATCAACCTCCTAGGTTAATTAGTTACTGAGATATAGGCATTGGGCTATTTTGGCCATTTTGGCGGCCATTTTGAATTTGGGGCTGTAAAAATTGTTCCCTCCATTTTTGGGAGGTACATAGAAGCTTATTTTCCTTCAAAATGGTTCATGAATGCCAAATCCACTGAGAAAAAAAGGTTCAGAGAGGTTGGTCACGGAACCCCCAAAATGACTTCTACTATAATATATATTATATATATATATACTATTTTCGTCCTTAAGGCGAATTGAGGCGAATTTCTTGTTTCCTCCTTTTTATATTGCCCACCGAACCCTATCCTAACCCTATTGAATTGGCGTTAAGGGGAATTTTTCGCCTATAGAAAGTCGCTAAGGGGAATCGTGACTGAATAGAGCTATTCTTCTCAGTTCCCTTAAGCCGTTTTAGTAGATAT
>CALNVZ010001702.1:7139-17890 GCA_940671915.1 Paracentrotus lividus
AATTTACCTGTCCAAAATTGGAAGGAAAAATCCTGCGCAGGCGCATTTTCATACCTCTAACTCAAGTGAACACTGTTCATCGAAGCATGAATTACTTTTCAATTTTTTCATATCATATGAAAGGTTTGTCCTTTAGCTTTCCATACATATCGAAATTTTTTCATAAAATTATATATGCTCAATTTGGCAACCATTTCAAAAGTGTTACGTTTTTTTTTAGACACATGGTATATGAGTAGGGGATCAAATTAGGTATGAGAAATTGAAGTTATTAGGAGAATTTGGCTTTTTTTTCAATTAATTTCTCATCTGAATTACTTTGTACTTTCATACTGATTTTGTTTGTAGGGCCTATTCAGTTTAAAAAAGGAATCATTCTTCTGAGATTTTTTCTAATGGTATTAAATAAACCTACAATGTACATTATTTACTGTACATTAAGAGTTGATTTTTTTTTTGTTCAATGGATTGATCATCTGAGATATATAGTATTGTAATACTGATTTTGCTCTTTTTCAATTAAAAAAAATAAAAATCTTTTGGAAGAAAATGTTATTGTCTTTTGATGGCATGACATAAATGTATTACTACATTTAAGTTTGCTTAGATCACAATGCTCAATCTAGGTAACAAACATATATTCATACAATTATGATTTCCAGGTCCAATCTCTCACGTTGGGTGTTAAAGTCTTATCAGCCTCTGCTGATCTGGCATCAGGACTGTGCACACTGCCCCGCTGACTGAGCTGACAATAAAATACATGCCCCTACATGATGAGTTCTGTTCCACTCTTAGGGCATTGGCTCCGTCATGAAGGTATATTGAATAGGGATCAAATAGGTATGAGAAATTGATGAAATTATTCGGACAGTTTCGCTTTTCAGTATTCAGTGAATTGGTCATCTGAGTTACTTCCTACTTTTATATTGCTTTTGTTTCATTTTCAAGTAAAGCAATAAAAACATTTTGTGAAGGCGGTAAATGGTATTTACTTTCTACGGCATGAAATAAACCTGGTTCTAGGACATCTCCCCCGGAGGACACCTCCCCGCGGGGACAACTCGCGGAGGACAGCTCCCCCGGAGGACAATCCCCGGAGGACAGGTCCCCCGCAGGACATCTCCCCCGTGAGGACAGGTCCCCCCAAGGATGAGTCCCCCGCAGGACATCTCCCCGCGAGGACAGGTCCCCCAAGGATGAGTCCCCGGAGGACAGCTTCTCCCCAGGGACAACTCCCACGGAGGACAAGCTTCCCCCTGGACAACTCCCCTCTGAGGACAGCTCCCCCGGAGGACAACCTCCCCCGCAGGACAACTCCCCTGTGAGGACAACTCCCCGGAGGATAGGTCCCCCCAAAGACAACTCCCGGATAACATCTCCCCTAGCTTAAATGCTTTATAACTATTGATTTTTATGCCAAGCCCTTGGTTTTTCTTTCTGTTACAATTATTACATTACTTTCGCATAACAACCCTTCTGTAATGACAAGCGAGTATGGAATGGTTGTTTTAATTGCTAATCTTCCATTGGAACCACCCCTTCCAATCTTATGAATGGCTACTCCTTCCCTCAAAAGGTTGTTAGGTTTGCAGATTCAGAGGTACCCTCAACGAAATGTGACCAGAAAGGAAAATTAATGAAAATGCAAGAAATAAAAGAATGTTGAAAAGAAGGTAAGGATGCTAAATGGGGAATCTTGAATAATGAAGCATACAGAGATAGGAAAAGAGCACGAAGGGGCGAGTTGGCCTACATATCTCTAGCGTCTTCAGCAAGGTGGGGGGGTGAGCCACGTAATTAACTTTAATTTGATAATTATACACCGTAAACAAATAGAATGGGCGCAAAAGTTTAAACTGAGAACACATTTTTACTTTATCTAAAAAGAATTCACAAAACTCAATTCCAACTCATCACTTTTTGTTTTTGTTCCATTTTTCAAGGTAATCAATGTAATACAATTCATTGTCATTGGCGTTTAAGATTTTATAGACAATTGTTATATTGAAACGTTAGTGTAGTTCTAAGGTAATAATAGCACTTGCCACAGCTTTTGCATTCGATGCCGTTGTCATCGCTATCATTAAGAGGGTGTCTATTGCAATAGTGTGGTATTGAAAATATCTCCAGAAGTAGTAAATTAAAACATTCTTCGGATATCAACCAATTTTTCGTATTTCCGTCACAATATCCGATGAAAACACTTATAATTCTAAAACATTTGCTGATAAACAAGCCAAAACAAACGAAACAAAAACCCTTTGAATCAAATAGTGTACATGTATTTTTGTATATGATTGAAGAGGTGTTAGTTAAACATTTCCACTTCACTTGACGATTTCGGCGCTTGAAAATCCTTTCTTTTTTTTTTTCTTCTTTTTTTTTTGGCTAAAAAGAAAATGATAAAATTCGTCACCGTTTGTGTAAGAATAACAACAACAGAAAATAGACCATAAAAGTAAAAAATTACTGCTTTCTGGCATTTTTAGCAAAAATTTCTTGGCTCGCGCTTTGCGCTCAAGAATCATCCCTTTAAGGTTCATTTTTTTTCAGATTCTCGATTACCCGCAAAAAAATCCTAGTTACGGGCCTGACCATTGACCTACATACTCTAAAATCTAATCAGATCATCTTCCTATGGAGATTTAAGATAAAGTTTGATATCCTCTCTCTCTCTTTTTGACGATAAAAATTCGGGTTCAACATTTGCAGTACGCCTCTATAGCTGCCAAACTCTTCAACCACCCCCCCCTTTTCGCCGGAAAAAAACAAAAATGCCAAAGTGTATTTCCATGAATTGGCTATTTCGGTTTTTAAAATATAAAAAATTAAAAAAATTAGTTAAAAAAAAAAACGCAAATGCAGCAAAACATTAACGAGTGCATGTGGATCTGTTATCCGGAATGGTTGAGTTGTTCTCCGGGGGACTTGTCCTGCGGGGTAGTTGTGCTGCGGGGAGTTGTCCTCCAGGGGAGTCGTCCTCCGGGGGAATTGTCCTCCGGGGGAGTTGTCCTCCGGGGGAGTTGTCCTCCGGGGGAGTAGTCCTCCGGGGGAGTTGTCCTTGGGGGGACCTGTCCTTGGGGGGAGATGTCCTGCGGGGAAGTTGTCCTCCGGGGGAGTTGTCCTCCGGGGGAGCTGTCCTCCGGGAGTTGTCCCCGGGGGAGTTGTCCTCCGGGGGAGATGTCCTGATACGAATAAACCTATTTGTATTAATTCAAATAGGTTTGCTCATTATTGCTTATAAACAAATTACTTAATACAACTATTATTTCCAGATCCAATCTCTCACTATGTGTAGTGGTACACTTTCATCATCAGCCTCTGCTGATCTTGTATCAGGACTGTGCAGACTACCCCATCTAACTGAGCTGACAATGGAAGACATGACCCTACATGATGAGTTCTGTTCCCCTCTCAGGGCATTGGCTCCATCGATGAAGGTATATATGAATAGGGGATAAAATTAGGTATGAGAAATTGAATTGAAATTATTCGGGACAGTTTCGCTTGTCAGTATTCAGTGAATTGGTCATCTGAGTCATTCCTATGTACTTAAATACTGCTTTTTTTCTATTGCATTGCATTGGATAAGTCGGCGGACTTACGAACACAAGGTACGCGGTTCGAATCCCGTCCATACCACTAGCATCCTTCGGCAAGGTGTCAACCTGCAAATTTGCCGTACTTGACCCAAGTGAGGTGAATGGGTACCGGTAGGAAGAAATTCCTTGAATGCTGTGAGCGCCTTTCGGGGTAGCCTAGCTAAGCCGGGTAATAATAATATGAAAATGCGCCTTGAGCACTCTACAGAGTGGATACGTGCGCAATACAAATCACATTATTATTATTATTATTATGACCTGCATGCAAATGTATTACTGCAAAATTTATAATTGTGTTCAGATCCAATTGCTCACTATTGTTTATAAACATATTACTTCATACAATGCCCCCATCTGACTAAGCTGGAAATGAGAAGCATGCCCCTACAAGATGAGTTCCATTCCACTCTCAGGGCATTGGCTCTTTCAATGAAAGTAAATATGAATATGGGATCAAATTAGGTATCAGAATCCAAACTGAAATTTTTAGGAAAGATTTTGATTTTTTTTTTTAAATGAAATGCTCAAGTTTGCTCTCTTTTTTCAATGAATTGCTCATCTGAGTTAATATCTGGTACAATATCTTTTGTTAGTTTTGAATTTAAAAAAAATTATCTTTCTTGTATGAAAGAAGGGATACTGTCTTTATGGTCAATTGAAATAAATATGGAATGAAATAAATCTATGTGTATTACTGCATTTAATTTTGCTCATATCCTGAAGCTTATTATTGATTATAAACATAATAGTTCATACAATTATTCTTTTCAGGTCCAATCTATCATTATGTATAAAGGTAAAGTCTCATCATCATCAGCCTCTGCAGATCTTGCATCAGGATTGTGCACTCTGCCCCATCTGACTGAGCTGACAATGAGATACATGTCCCTACATGATGAGTTCTGTTCCACTCTCAGGACATTGGCTCCATCAATGAAGGTATATATGAATAGGGAATAAAATTAGGAATTTTATACCGTACACACAAGAATTAGAACCTATATTAAAATTATATTAGGGACTCTACTGCTTTACTTTTATTTTTTAGTCAGAAGAGTTATTTTCCTAGAAATAGCTTTTGTTTTGGGGAAAAAAAAACAGTTAGGGTAGATGTAGGGAATACCGGCCACTTAAGCTCATTTGCTTAATTAGGACATAAAAACAATAAAATCACAAAAGAAAAAGATTCTCATTGCTAGCTCATCATTCAACTTATTTTCCAAAAAATTGAGGAAATCAATATTTGTGATCGGAGTTATGTGCAAATTAATGACCGTCATGGTAAATCTTGTCCGGGATTCCTCTACAGTGTAGGAATTACCGGACTAAGTATGTTTTTACCCTTTTTTTTTTGTATAAAGATCTGTCTGGAAGCACTGATTTTGAATGTTAATCACATCAACTTAACACTGTTTGATATTATTTTATAACATATTCAATTTTACGAAGATTATATGATTTTACTACAGAATTCTCAAAACACTCAGGAATAACTTCATATCTCATGTAGATCATGACATAATCACAATAAAATAAAGAGCAAATTAGGACATTTTCAAAATTGGTCAACACAGTTTAATAAATAAATATAATACATTATATATGCACTATTATTTTGATCTACATGCTTAGCAACTCAACCCGGAAGTAAACAAACAACCGTCAATTGTGGTGTCGGTATTCCCTACACTAAAAAATGACTGACGAGCACTTTTCAACAAACTGCCACCCCAATACACAGGCTATGTACAGGCAAACACTCCATACACGTTTGTCCATTAATGCATGAAATAGAGGTCATGCCCCAATTCTATTTTTATACCACACATTCTCTAAATGTCAATTTTACATCAGTCATTTTCCATGGCGCAAATTTTCCTAACTTGACAGATTTGGTAGTTTTTCTCGGAGATTTCTCACTGTTGTTGTCGAATACAGCATCAACCTTCCCAAAAACCACCTGACCAATAGATGCCGGTATTTCAACTCAGTTGATCTTATGTTGGCTGCTTAGGGTGGACATGTGGTGGACCGTCCATATTCCCTTACTGTCCGCTATTCCCTACATACCCTGACTTATTTACTTATTACTTATTTGAAAGGCTAATTGATTATATATTTATCTATTAGCAATCACAGTTCATTAATTGAATACGACATAATTGTCTCTAAAATAACATCTCTAATATTTGAAAGAATGTTAGATTTAAAGATAATCTAGGGTATGTCACTGAAATAAATCAAAACATTTCTTGTTCATACCAGAATCTCAAGCATAGGAAATGAATACTTACACACCAAAGGAATTTACAGATAATTGCGAATTTACCGAGAAAAGAGCAAAATAAGCATAATTTCTGTATATGGACATTCTTGTCCAAGCACATGTGTGATTAACATGTGCACGTGGAAAGTCTACGGGCTATATCATGTGCACGCGATTCGCACCGATTTGCTGTGTGAATGCGTTGTGACCGTTGATGTGGCGATCTTATAGCAGTGTACTCCAAGTTCTCAATTTGACGGACTGTTTCGATATTTTTTTCAACATTTCTTCTAAAATCGTTGTTGAAACGTGAATTTAATCTTGTGTAGGCGTATTGATATGTTATTGGAACAATGTAAGGACATATTTTACAGATTTACCTCAAATTATTTGGGCTTATTCATTCATATATGTATTATTATTCATATTTTGCAGGATTGTTTTCCTCAGATTAGCAAAGAAACTTCAAGTTCACATGGAAATCAAGGGATTAGTCTGAAACATTCCTCAGTTGTGCTCTTAGACTACAGAGTCAGTACCATTAATATCAATGATTATAGAACGATCGCCTGTGAAAACATCGCACTTGCAATTGATGAGCGACAAAACTGCCAATATTCAGGGTTTGAGACTCCAAATGGTCAAAAAAAATTATAATAATGCTACTTTTTCATATTTTGCATGAGAAATGGGTGTTCTGCGTGACTGCGTGATAGACGGTATCGTAGACTTGAAGATGTATTGACATTCCTGGTGACTTAAATACAGGCATACATTAAGTATGAGTGTAAATTATCTGACAATCATTCCTCAGTGCACTGTAAAGCTACAGGCATGTATCCATGAATGTCAAGTGATATTATAGTTGTATCTGAATCGATCCTCAGTGCACCTGTTACAAAGCTCAGTCAGTACCATGAATGGTCAAGCTGATATTATGTGTATCTGGATCATTCCTCACAGCACTCCTAAAGCTTCAGGGTCAGATACCATGATGTCAATGAAATCTCTGTCAGGATCTGAATGCATTTCCTCACGGCACTCTAAAGTACAATTCAGTACATGCAGTGTCAATGGATATTGAATGTATATCTGGGACATTCCTCAGTGCACTCTTTAAAGCATACAGTCCAAGATACCAATGAATGTCAATGATATATGTTTCGGAAATATTTCGTGACTTCAGATACATACCGTAATTCCATGAACTTATGCTCCTATGAATCAAATCAATGTAGCGATATATGTGTTGTCTACATATAAATCTTATTTCAATATTTCTAAAATGGCATTCCCATGCCTTCTTTAAAACAGAGGACAATCTATGCTGGTGGCAAAGAAAGCTGAAATAAGTAGGCCTACACAGTACGATTCCTAAACAGAATTGTAGAAACAAGGATCAATTCAACGAAAGCCCAATGCAGTTATCACAATGATAAACACCTTCTTTTATTAATATTACACAATAGCCCTGACAGTCTTAATTGATACTCTTATTTTTGGGGTTCTTGCTGAAGGTTCTTGATGTCAAGGTCATGAAATACCATACCTCTTTCCTCAATAAAATAATATCAATGTTATTATTTTTTACAGAGAATATGAAGGGCTGTAGTTCATTGATGAACATGTGCTTTGTGTCCATGAAACACACACACATTATCAAAAGGTTGGACCAATTTAGTGATCATAGACATGATAGATGGAAAAGCATCGGGAACACAATACGTTATGAGCTTGGTTGTCTGTGGTTAGCTTTGGCTGTGGTTATTGCACTATATATGTGCAAATGGATGTTAATACCCTAATATTTTCTCTTTTCAGACATGTATTCTCAAATTATTGTCAATAGACCCATCATTATTTACATTTCAAAATGTTTGTTGGGATGATTTAGAAGATGTTTGGCATAATTGGTGGGATATCCTAGTTGTCAGGCAGTGCACTTTATCTCCTTAATGTCTGTGAATCATAATAGTAACCGCTAGAATTGCAGAGTTAATCAGAGAACACAAGTCATTTCTTTCCTTCATTTGTTTGAAGTGTGTTACTGCAATTCATAGATGTGTGTTTGTGGCATTGTGGGCTGGGTTAGGTAGCCCCTACAAACTCTAGACAAGCAGATTAAACATTTCCTATCACACTTTCTATAATATTCCATTTATTAAACACAAAATCATGTAAGAGCTTGGAAACCTTGCTATTCATAAGGTAACTTCCATCAAAGAAAAGCAAAAAAGTTTTTTAATAGCTAAACAATCTAAGATGTGCTACTATCAGGTAGCTCAAATTACAAAAGAGGTTAAAGGCTGTGTGATCTATGAAGACTGGAAATGTATTTGAAAAGAGGAGAAAGCTTGTATTGTTATTCAGTCAAAAGTGTGAAGTAGATAGATAGATAGGTAGATAGATAAATGGTTTATTGGTTCAAACAAGCATCATTGCGGCAAAGCCGAATTGCAATGCATTTACAAATAAAAATACATATAAATAATCATACAATAATAATGAAGATAAATCTTAACATCTAAAAATGTATGCGTTTAAATAAATGATATTCATATTCAGCAAATTCAATTATTAAGTATGTTCAATTAGATGAAAGTGTATAACAAATTGGATTCAATTATTTGTACGGCTTATATAATTATATAATTATTATGTATGTATAATAAATGGTATTAAACATGTACATTATATGATTATATACAATCTTTATCAAATGAAATGGTACAAGTGGAAACACTTTTTAAGTATGAAAATTAATCACAACCTAGAAGTAGGCCTATTTGGTATTTCCATAAAAAAAGAAAATCAGGCTTTCTTCTGAAAGTTTTTTTTCCATCTCATTTGGTGCTGGAGATCTTGAGTTATGATCAGTTTTCTACAATCGATAAAAGTCTGTTTTGCGCATATTATCTGTTGCGTGCCAGAATGGCATTATTGCATCTTAAAGATGTTCCGTTGAGAATAGCGCCCTTCTGATTCTCAGCCGATGATATGGCTTTGTATAGGTTTCGCACATCAAGTGCACTTAACGAACTTGAATTCAGCGGTCTGGATCCATAGATGTGCGTAATTTTCATTAGCCCTTGTAGCACAAAATCTATCATAACTTTTGTTTCACTAAAGCAATTTATATAAAACAAAGTATGTCATTAAGGAAAAAGAAAAAATGGCCTTAATTTGGTACCACTAACCTAAATCATTAAGAGGATTTTATACCTAAATTATTTTTTTACCCGACTGTACCATGCTTTTGATAAAGTCTGTATACACTTTGCTAAGTGCTTGATCTATTTTGTGAAAGGAATTTCCTGATTCTTACATATTATTTAGATAGGAGAAATTTTGAACTTACCTCTAATCATGTCTGATTATTGGTCAAATGTATGAAATAAAAGCAAAAGTTCAGTTAGGTATAAGTTACTAGAAAAATATTCATTATGCCAAGAAATTAACATATTTGGATAGAATTGATTAATTTTGTATTTGTACTGGAACTGAATGAATGATGTTATTTTTGTATGATTAATATTATCACAGTATTCAATTATTTTATTTGTAACAAACCAGGATTAACAATAAATAACGGAAACAAAAGACAGAAACAAGCAAATGCCATCTATGCTATCAGGGGGATAGCTTGGTCAAGGCCATTTCCACCCTCACCAATTAGCAAATCATATATTATAAAAACACGATGATCTTACAGATTAATAATATACCACATTTATTTATACCTTGATAACCCAGCAAATCATGGAAAATTGATAAAATTATGTCATCCAAAGACAATAAGTATAACTACAATACTTAGAGATGAGTTGAAAACTTATATTATGTTCTAACTGCGCCTAGCCTCACTGGACAAGCTTTGATTTGATGGTTAGAGAATATGGGCTGTATTATCATGTACAAGAATTCGATGGACTTGAAACTCTTCCCCAAAAGAGATAACTGCCTACATCCTACAAGCCACGATTGATGGTCCATTCCTACAATTTGAGACACAGATGATGTTAGAAGACATACTAGAAGTGTCGTATGATGTTGATGGTTGAGTTTTGTAATTTGTTCTTCCGCTTTCCGTGGCCAATATAGAACCTATGATTGATGCAAATCCTTTTGAATTATTTACCAGCGTCCCCAAGCGCGAATGAGACTACACAACGGGGTGGTAAAGATTTTATGTGGGGTTGAAATGTAGCATTGTAAATTGATATTTAAAGCCATATCGTTCACAGTGCCATAATGATTTTTCGAATTGAAAATAATAGAGCTATACCTAATACACAAACTTGTAATAAAATTTGAAATTTAAACATCAGACATCAACTCCATAATATGCTTATGCCCAAATGTAATAATATAGGATTTTCATAAACAACATCTACTTAACACACTTATAGCTGCATTATTTTTGTCGGTTTAAACCTCTGTATCTTTGAAAGCACACATCTTTATGTCCACTTGTATATGAGTGCAGGATAAATATGAGTTGTTGACCTCCACTAATAGTGAACGCATTCGGATTTGAACAATACATTTATTGGATCTTTATTAACTATACTTCTAATTTTTCCAATCCCATATATGTATCCATTTTGGTTATTTTTGTAATTACGATCGCACATTTATTTGATCTCTCGAGTATACAGTGACAAGATATTGTGTAAAAAGTAATTAAACTTTAAGCAACCATTTCTATCAAATTGAATTATCTTCACATATTGCACTATTGGCACGTTTTAATCAAATATCGTTTTCAGTGCTTTAATATGCAACTTGCTTTTGTTATGCATAAATCAATGAACAAAATATTCATTATCATGCTCAAAAGATTTAAAGTAGAGCAGATCAGTTAAGAGTGTTGAATATAA
>CALNVZ010001702.1:33281-47793 GCA_940671915.1 Paracentrotus lividus
CCTCCAGACACAACAGGCATACCATTGACCATCGCCTCAATATCATCGTAAGCCATTCCAACCTGTTCAATGACTTCACTATCGGCCACCAACTCAACAATACAAGCTGCAGTCAACTCGACCTTGGGTTCAATCTCACTCTCATTAGGCTTGTTATGGACAACATCTACACCGGGGACTGCATCATCCCCTAACAACATCATACCCTGAGCCCCATAGACTTCACCACAGGGGACAATCTCTCTTTATGTGATTAGGATTCCCACACATATAACATCCCTTCTTTTGGAAGGACTGGCTACCTCCCACTTTCTTTGCCCTAGCTTGAACCTCGCCCAGTTTTGCATTGCTATTTGTCTTACTTAATTGATTGGGCCCTTACTACCCCCCTTCGGATCTGATCGGTTTCTTTCGGATTTTGTTCCACCGAAAAAAATATGAGGTCCGTGTGCACTAACATAAACCTCTGCACACTCCACTGCCTCGTCAAACTTCTTGCATTTCCGTTCCCTAATGAACCTAGCAACCTCTCTGGGACAATCAATCAAAAATTGCTCTCGCAACATAAGATCCTCAAGAGCAGCCCTACTTTTGTCTATCTTAGACGCACCTATCCAGTTATCAAAATGACCTCTCATCCGATTAGCAAACTGTTTTGGCGTTCAAAGTTCAAAGGCCTGACAGATCTGAAACTACGCCTATACCCCTCCTCAGTGAGATTATAATATTGCATTAACTCACTCTTAACTACTGGGTATTTCTGGCGATCATCTATACTCATTCTATTCACTACAATCTAAGCCTTCCCTTTCAAATTAGAGATTAGATGTAGTACCCACAAGTCATTAGGACTTTTTGACTTTTCAAGATCATTTTCAAACTTAGTAATGTATGCATCAAATTTATCGTGGGCATCATCAAATTGACCAACATCAAGTTTAACCCCACCTAACTGAGCTACATTAATTCCTTCATCCTTACGCAACTGCGCTAACTTGAGCTCATGTTCATGCTCTTTTTCCCGCTCTTCGCGCCCAACCCGTTCTCTTTCCCGCTCTTCACACTCTTTCATTCTCCGCTCTAACGCCTGACAGCGTTCAGAAACGAAACTACTCAACTCTGCCTCCATTAAGGCCCATTTCCCTACCTAACGTAGAAAACTCTTTAATTTGCTCTGGAACTAGCCAATTGACTAAACTTGAGATTCCAAAACTACAAAAATCTAGGCTTTAACACTGGCACCAAATGCCAAACCCTAGCGCCTTTCAAACAAGCACACTAGAATGATTCTCCCAACGAGCATACAATTATTCAACCATGCGAAACACCAGTCAGCTTCACACCATGAACATTCAAAGCCTATAATTAGTTTAACCCAGGAATCTCTAATCAAGCAAAATACCATGCAAAATGCACAACCCGTCTAAGCACTACCCTAGTCATAGGCGTTACCAAGGGCTTAACCTTGGGGAGAATTCACTAAACTCTTGACAAAATTGCTTTGCCACCTTAGCATAGATAATTTCTAACTGTAATCCAACCCAAACATCAATTCCGTATGCGGGGAAAGAAGGGACAAATAATTAATTCCCTTTTGAAATTATTTATAAGTAGCAGTGATCTCGGTGGGACCTCCAAAATTGTCACGTGAGTGACTTTTTTTTTTATACTGCTACAGACACTCGAAATAAGGGAAATAAAGCTTTTGTAAATAAAGTTGAATTGTATGTTTAATTTCCAATCATCTTTTCTGATTCAATACTTTCGTTTTGGCTTACAAAAACAAACAATACAGTTATAAATTAAACTTATCTTAAGAAAGTAATACTGGATGGGTAGTCCCGTCTGACGACGATGCAGGTCACAGCTCGTCTCGTCCACTTGGCCCTGGCCTCCGCAGATGGCGTCTTTGCCCCCACTTGACCCAACCTGGTAGCGTTCCGGATTCTTGGCCTCCGCAGACAGAAATACGACGGCGTGTGTCCCGATCCCAGACGAGAGCTAGCCTCCGAAGAAAGCTGTGGAGAACCTGATGGCAGCTGGGCTAGCCTCTCATCCCGACGGAATTTCCCTCAGAATAACTTTAACTGCTGACTTCTAACATGACGTTAAGTCTAGTATAGCTTAGGTGGTTCTCCCCGATTGCAGAAAATCCACCTCTATATATACCCTACGGTTACTAGTAAATTCTAAAACATGACTACAAATATTTGAGAGGAAATGATCTTACAAAGGAAAAATACTTGTACTCAAAAGAGACTTCCTAAATGTGTGCTAAACAATAGACAAAACATGTACATTGAATTAATTACTTCCCTGGCCTTTTCATAGGGAACAATACATCTTTGGCCTGAAAGGAAAAGGGAATGCTACACCTGATCTTAACTAAGAACATTCCAGACCAAAGAGCAAACCAAAAGAAATTTCTTTCCTGACAAATACAAAACATGCAAGACAGTAATTCAATATTGAAGTTTGTTAAGACATAATAATATTATGATATACATACATACAATTTGGAAAATTTACTTGCATTATATTACATTCAATAAATGGTCACAGCCAAAGTCATGTCATTAAGGACAAAGACACTTATTTTTAAAATTATTTTTCAAATAGTAAGAACAGACTGTATTAACTTTCCTCAGATATGTAATGATTGATCAACTTGATCAAAAAAGGTCCTAAAGTGAAACCATTTCTTTTTGAATTTATTTTCTCTTAAACTAGATCGATATATATATATTTCCATGTCATATATAATGTTTTACCGCTAATAGAATTTTATCATATGGAGGTAGTTCTTTTTTATTTTGATTGAAATATTCTTTCGTATTGATGATCATAATACAGTTAAGAGCTTTATTATTGCTTCCACAAAAACCAAATAATTTTTTACATTCGTAAATATGATTCTTTTATGCGTATTCTGAAATATCCAGGACTCAAATTTGGACCAAATCGTGTTGGAAAAGTTACATAAGCAAATATGTGCATGAATTCATCATTATCGTTACAAAAGGTACATTTCATATCTCGTTACTATCCAAATTTCAACAGAGATCTTTCATATAAAGTATTCTGTTTAAAATCTTGAATTGAAACCATCTTAAATTTACATCCATGGTTGCATTAAAAGGAATCAGACAAAAGTCACTCCAAAAATCATCTTGAAACCTAATAAATTTCTCCAACTTGCTAGCGCTTTACATTGTTTACTTTATTTTTTAAAAAGGATCGATAAATATGTGAGCAACCTGATTGTTCTTTCACCACAAGATGTAAGGCTTCTGGAATGATCGCGTTCTATGGATTTGGAAATTACACGAGCGTTTACTTCAAAGCCCGACCTAATTGCAGTACAAAGACCATGATACTGAAGGAAATTTGTTTGTTATGTCAAAAGTACGCTGAAATTCAAAATAAGACAAAAAGGAACCATCTGCTTTGAGAATGTCATTCACAAAATGTACACCCTCAAGTTCCACGACCTAAAATAAACCACTTTGTTATTAATCTTTATTCGAGGGTTGTCCCATAGAGGTTGACAAGCAACATCGTAATCAATAGTTCAACTAAATCTGACCAAGCAAGTAAAACTTCTTTCCAAAATAGATTGCAATTTACATCTGCCAGTGATCTGTAGTAATGCGAACCCATATACATGTACAATTGAAATCATGTGTTTGATCCAAGAAAGAATTAAACATATGAAAAGTAAAACTATTGCAAGACTCTTTCAAAAATCGTCTTATCCATGAAATTTTCAGGGATCTAGCATGCATAAAAATATCAATCATTTTAACCCCGCCTTTGTCATATAATTGACACATCTGAACTCTACTTATTTTATCAGGCTTGTATTCCATATAAATGCATAAACAGAACGGTTTATATCTTCCATAATTAAATGACTTGGTTCTGGAAGTGATAGAAATAAATAATTAAGTTTAGGTATCAGCAAAGATTTGACAACAGTTATCCTACCCAAAACAGTTAAAGTTCTTTTAGACCATGAAACTATTTGATGTTTTATTTCTTTTTATTTTTTCGTTATATTTATGATTTACCATTTCCAATAAATTAACAAAAAATCTATACCCAAGTATCTAGAAATAACCTTCTGACACCCAGTTTAATCTATGTTCAGATAATAATTGTTTTTTGCAAAATCTAGTTTTTCCTATCCACATTGCATGAGTTTTAGTAATATTAACTTTAAGACAGGACATTTTCTCAAAATCATTTAATATTCCAAGTGCACCCTTTAATCTTCCGCTGAACCATTTAGTGTCAGAATTGTGTCATCTGCATACTGTTGCAGTTTACTGTATTTTCCTTGGATATTTAAACCAGCAATATTATCAGAATGTCGAATTAAAATTCCAATATTTTCACTAACAAGTAAATAAAGATAGGGTGATAACGGATCCCCTGGCGGCATCCTCTTCTTATATTAAACCCTCTAGTACAAAGCCAATGACTGTTACACAAGAAGAAATATTGTATAGAACAAATGAATCCATTCTTAAGTGACGGTCCAAACTGAAAAAATCAAGACACTAAATAAAAAACTATGTGATACAGAATCAAAAGCTTTTTCAAAATCAATCATTAACAGCATGCCTGGTATATCATTACTTCAGTGTATAATAAAATATCATAAAGTAAACGAATTTTCTCCAATAAAACGGCCTTTTAAAAAACCTTTTTGATTCTCGTTAATCAATAAGGCAATACATGTTTTAACCGATTTGCTATGCAACCAGATGCAATTTTATATATTACATTCAAAAGTGAAATTGGACGCCAATTTGCAATAAATGTCTCGGCTTATTTCCTTTGGAATTAAAGTAATTATTCCAAGGTTTTGCGATTGTGGCAAAGATTCTGAAAAATACGAGAATTTAGAGATTTAACAATGAATGTTTTTATATACTTCCAAAAGAAGCGGAAAAATTCAACAGTAAAGCCATCTTGGCCTGGAGATTTGTTATTTTTCATACTTTTTATCATAGCGAATACCTCATTTTCCTCCAAAGGACCTTCCATTATATTTGCCAGTTTAGGGGATAATTTTGGAACATCTGCAAGGTTTAATGTATTTAGATCTACCTCTTCCGTTCTCTTGCCTCGTAAAGTTTTGAATAAAAATAAATATTTCATTAATATTTCGTTTTGCCCATCTATCACCTCTCCATTTTCGGTAGACAATTTCCTTATTTCCTTGTTAACTTTATTCTGTTTTTCTAAATTTAAAAATATCTCGATGGCTTTTCTCCAAATTCCATCCATTTTATTCTAGATCTTGTAATAATTCCATTGTATATTTTTAAACGTAATGATTCGAGTTGTAATTTTTTGTCATCTATTTCTTTTAGAATACTTAACTTATCGTTTGATGTAACAACACTATGTTCCAGAATTTCGATTTTCTTTCAAGATTTTTCGTCATTTACAGTTTGCTTCTTTTTAAATGAGCTGTAAGATATACATTCACCCTCAGCAACATTATCAAGTTTTCGAAAAATAACTGGTCATTGACAGAAATTCACAATTCCCAACAACCGTATCATTTTCATCAAACACTACCTCGTATTTAGCATAACGAATAATTGTTTCTTTTATAGTTTTTATAATTTTTGACACAAATTGTTCATCTTGTAATAGTGAATTATTAAATTCCATATTCCAGGACCCCGTTTTATATTATTTAGATTTAGAATGAGACTAATCAATGAGTGATCAGTCCTGTAGCCAGATAAAATTTCAGATTTATGAACGAGTGACAGTAGTTCTGTAGATATAAAAAAAAATCTAACCTCCCTTGCTTAAAGGGGTTCGGCTGACGCCACGTAAAATATCTCTTCCAGGATCCTGATTCTCCATGGATCACATAAGTCTAAATTATTCTTCATAAGATAACCTGATGACTTGCCCGAGGGTTATTAACATGTAAATAATTATGGGTATCAAGGGCTTGATTTTGGACTAAATTCCAGTCACCACAAATAATGACATGCGGATTTTCAAAATCTATTATAATGCGTTGCAAATCAATATAGAACTCCGGGCTATCTGTATTCGGGCCTATAAAAGATACTAGTGTAATTCATATTCATATAATTTCAAATCCAAAGCTATTAAATTTCCATTTTTGTCTGTTCTACTTTGGTTGATCGTTACAGGAAGGGAATCTTTGAATAAAATTGCTACACCTCTGGAGTTTGATGTATGATAAAGAGAAAAAAACATTTTCCTCCCCAAGCTCGACTTATTCTGTTTCCATGACAGGGGTGAAGTGAGTATCTTGAATACAACATACATTATAGTGTTTAGATTTAAGATATAGTAAGACATCTTCCCTCTTCTTTTCATTGGCCAGGCCGTGACATTCATTGAAATAAAAGTAATATCACCCTGCATTAGACACAAAATCTACGCGGAAAAAAGACTGCGAACAACCTGTGGAAGATTTTTTCATTATACAAGGCACAAAAAACGAAACACAACACCTAAACACAAAGGTTGGCTCGCACTGCGAGCCCGAATAACGACACGTCCGACAAACCTCGGACAAGAGATCTGGCCAAAAGAAATGATACAAATCCTCAAAGACCCCCGAGTTACGAGTGCATTTACAATACAATCATGACTGTATCTGGTGTTGTGCAGCAAAACCTAATAATCAAACCAATTAGTTAAAAGTACATTGGTAGCCTTATACCTCACATGCAGTAATAATGAATCCTCAACGGGAATATATTTCCATTACTATATATATTAAAAAGAAGAAAAAAAAAAAACATCCTGATTGCTCTTAATTCTCTACCTGTCTATCTTTATAATAATGAACACGAACAATGGAAACAATTTCTAAGACTCTTGAATTTTGTCTTCACATACAAGCCAGGTAAAATAATGTTAACCCCAAAGTAACCATTTGTGAATAGAAAGAAAATACCAAAGCGACATAACGAATCGCGTAATAAACTTTTGTTTTCTCATCTAAAATGAATTATGAAGCAACACACATAGCTCCAAAAAAAAAAAAAAAAAAAAAATCACTCGTAAGAGAAGTAGGCCCTACTTCCCGGGGACCACCTCCATCGAAAAACGGACACCACGCTCTTCATACACAAATGAAAAAATATACTTATTGAAGAGATATCATATTAATACCTAGATATTCGGTTCAATAGACCAAACAAATTTAATTAGATTTGGAATTACCGAAAATTATCAGATTATAGTTTCTATCATGCGATGAACCGTGAAGGTATTATTAAACCAAGTATTTTAACATTTTTCTTTTATATCATCGAAGTGGCAGATTTTTCATTTTTCATAATTCATGAGAATCTATTGCGATAGTTTCATTGGTTTAAAAAATATGAACCAATACAGATTCTCACAAAGCTTGAAATTGTCTCCATGACGGGAGTTTCACTTTAAATAGAAACATGCCCACGACTATGTACTGAACACAATAAACAGTTTGTGCATCCATGAATAATTTCTCTTTTACAAAGTTATTCATAGACTTTACAGCCAGAGATATATCGGTAAATACTGCACCAAAATAAAACTCCCTCATATTACATAATGAAGCATTCTTTTTGCAATTGAGAAACAAGAAATATAAAAAAAAAAAAAAAAAAAAGTGATGGTCGGTAATCACGGCTTTAAGTATATGCACATGTACATGTGTTACATAACCTCAAATTCTCACTCTTCAAAATTCTCACTCTGTAAAATTAGTCATATAGAATTGATCGTTGCTATTCTAAATGTCTTAATATTTAATCACCTAAACAGCCAAAAGTTTTTTTTTTTTCTTTCTAAAATTAAGCAAATTCTGCTAAAAAGACATTTACAAGACTGCCTCCAGCAGCAATTGGTAGCAATCCTTACAATCATTATGCATTGTGACTTTTATGAAAGGTTTTATGGCGACAAAGCCGAAAATAATCAATCAGCCTGTATCAACGTTTCCTAATCACATTTATACTTTTGATTATAGTTCATATTTTGTGTTTGCACTTTTTTGAGCAAGACATGTTTCTACCTTTTTGTTGTATTCACACAAGTTATAAGCACAGGGGTTGTTTAAATTCCTCTATTAATATAAAGACAACACGATTTATATTGTTCGATACAGTGGGAGTGAAAAAAATTATATTAATTAGTTTTTATTTATAAGACTGTTGGCAGACTCTCTCTCTCTCCCTTTCTCTCTCTCTCTCTCTCTCTCTCTCTCTCTCTCTCCCCCCCCCCCCTCTCTCTCTCTCTCTTTATGAATGATATACAAGACATTAAATTAACAGAGGGGTGGACAGATCACTCAGTACCGTGACTCAGTATATGTATACAACATAATTTACAATGAACCCTTTGAGCTCCACATATTTTGTGAGTATTGTTAAGTAAACATGTATACAAATTTTATTCACATGATTAGACAAGGCCGGGGATGAGCCTTTGGTTAAAACAGTAATTGTTATAGTAATCCTGTGTCCGACATCCGTGATGCGCAATAGCGCCATCTTACAGTGGAAGACTTGAAAATTCTAGTAACATTTTTATGATGCAACTTTATTCCGTCAATATACCAAATAAGAGCCATATTCTTGTTGTGAATTATTGTTACTTATTGCCATAAGAGACTTTTCATGCATTTATTATTTTTGCTGGAAAAACACATCTATTGTCCCGTCCTCCATGGCAATGACACAAAGTCTATATGAAGTTATACATACTATCGTTTTGCCCTTGTCTATGTACCTTCTTTGCAAAAGAAAAGATAGGAAACCCATAATCTGTTTGGTGAGAAATATGAATTAGTTTTATGATTTCCCTCATTAACGATAACCCACTATATCCCAAATGGTCATTTTTGTCTTCCCTAAGCTTTGTTTCTGAAATGATCTTGGTCATCTAACCGGCTGTTCTCAGAAATGAAAAAGAACAATTTGTTTTCCATTTCTGATTATAACTTAAACAGCTGCACTATGGTAATGATGAAATCAAGGAGATTCAAAAACATGGAGTGACAACAAAATGCAAATCAATTCATGGCGCTTCCAATTTTTAAAGAAGTACAAAAGAATACACAGGTGCACTGTAGCCTTTGTGGGCAACCTGTGATGCCACCAGTTTCATGGAAAAACGGAAAAGTAATTTGGGTTGAAAATAAATAATTGGGAATACTTTCTACCTTATTTGATCACAGAAAATGGATACTAAACACGTGACGGAATATGTATCAAAGCCATATTGTGTCATTAACTTGGGCGAAGTATATTGTATGATAATAGTTGTAAAATATGAAATACCTCAGAATTCGACAATTTTTAAATCAACATTTTACATATTTCCACAAACTTCCACAGTACAAAAAATTAAGATTAGTTTGTTTGAATATATTCTATTATGTGTCACGCGGGTACGAGTTAATTGTAGCTTTCTTCGAAGATGCTGACGTCATCATGGTGGACTAGGGAAATCCCCTGAAACCCACTGTTCTGATTGGTTGATACCACGGTGAGTGGTCCTGACGATTGCGCTACCAGATGCGTGGCGCGTATCACCGATTTGCACTGACCGTACCCAGCTAGCAGTGCAGCACACAGTCAACCACTTCTTCTTGCAACTACCTTGCTTTGCTCGATCACTATCCCAGTGTTGTCGCACAAGATGGAATTTCAACTTGATGTCAATACAAACCTGAAACACAAACATTGACAACGTTTACATTGTATACTGGAGACTTTTTTTTAGAAGTTCTATTTCTTTCTTTTGGTGAGGATCAGTTGGATGACCCATAACTTATAGGGACGGATCTTCAACAAGTCAGTCGAAGCCTCTTTCCTGATGGAATCGAGCTAACTGATGATGGTCTCTGTTGTTTACTGGTGAGTGCTTTAATCATATTTGTGATCGTTCACTGCGTGGATACGCGGGCAATCAAAATTGTACACATGTGATCAAGAGTTTTTAAATGAGTGTTAAATTAAAATCGGATGTGTATGCAATAGTGAACTTCACTTCAGTGTCAGATCGAATGCTTGGTCTACATAATGAGAAGGCCATGTGTTATAAGTTCGCCGCCTTTTGCGTTACATGCCAAATATCACTACAAATGGCACTTTTTCACTTCAAAGACCTGTATCTCGAAAAGTACGCCCTAATATATCTAAACTATACATTTTCTGAAAGGAAATTCCGCAAGGAATCTAAATCTGCATTAAAAAAATTAAACCAGGTGCAAGATAAAAAAGTTATTAGGAAAAAAATCAGGAAATATAGATTTTTTAAATTTTTCATTGTTTTTATCGTCAATTCATCTATAATCACCCAAATAGTAATAATATCATTATATTCTGGTAGAGAATAATAAGACCTTTCAAACAAGGTATAATTCATTATGGTTTGAAATTTTAGAATTAAAAATATAACAATCTGAAATTTAGCCCTAAAAATATAGATTTTTTCATATTCATGAGGGGGTTGGGTCCTGCCAAGTACTGTTGCACCATCAAACATATTGTTAAAGTGATATGATAGTATCAAGCAGTTTAAAAACTTCGATTTGGTGCTAAATTCACAATCATAGGCTAAAATTTGGCAGAGATATTTCAGTTTTCCCAACAGTACTACAATATCTCTAATTCCCAATGACTTTGTACAGGAGGCATTGCCTTTTTAGGTCAAATAACGATTGTTGAGTCTTCCTGGGTACTATTGTAACATCAAACCTTTTGTTCAGTGATTTCATGGTATAAAACAGTTTATAAGCTTCAGTTTGGTACCATATTCACAGTCATAAGCCAAAATTTGGCAGAGAAATTCAAGTTTTCCCCAAATCAACCACAAAATGTAAAATTTCCCATTGACTTTGTACCGGCGGCGCCGCTTCCGGCACCACCCCTACTGTCCCAAACTTAAACCATTGTAACTCCACCAGAATGTTACCTAGAACAATGAAACTTCACAGGGAGCTAGCACAGTAACATAGCTTCAAAACGAGAACAAATTTGTGACATAAACTTTCTTACTTTGGAAAATATTTACAAATTAATGCTGAAAAATAACAAAAAGCGTAACAAAACCACCCTTTTTGGGTGGTGAGTTCATAAAACACGACCAGAAGTACTTTACTAACAATAAGTCTGACTCAACATAACTAAGAAGGGGTCCTGAATCGATGTTATTATCTTGCATGTTTAATTAGAAAACTGTATCATAGGAAAACTGTATCATAGGTCTATTTTATAGCAAAGACTAGCCCCGGGATGCTGCCACGATTCGTGTCCTGGCTGCTGATGTACGCAGAAGCCAACAACCCCTGCACAGACTTTAGATTGTCATTTTATATGCCTTTCAGACTACAGTTAAAATCCTTAACCCCAGGAAATAGGTAGGGCTAAGGGGGACCTTAGTACCACCTATTTCCTGGGGTTAAACTTAGCATGCTTTGGTTTCAGACTGCGTTTTACCAAAGTAGGCTAGCACGGTAAATAGTACGGTACTATCTGGCCCTGCTAAAAAGCAGGGTTAGCCGGGTAATTGCGGAGCTAGCCGGGCAATTGCGGTGCTAAGAGTTGCAGTCTGAAACCAAACCGTGCTTAGGAAAAGCGGGGCTAAGCATTAGCCAATCAATGAAAATGTGGTCATGGATATGCATAATAATTCGTAAACTTGATAACACAAATATAGAGAAAAACAATGAATAACATAAGGAAAAAGAGAAAAACAATGAATAACATAAAGAAAAGGGAAAAAAAAACAATGAATAACTTACTTAATAAGGAAAAAAAAATTAAAAATGAATAACATTAGGAAAAAGAGAAAAACAATGAATAACATAAGGAAAAAGAGAAAAACAATGAATAACATAAGGAAAGAAAGAAAAACAAAGAATAACATAAGGGAAAAGAGGAAAGCAATGAATTAAAACAATGAATAACATAATGAAAAGAGAAAAACAATGTAAAACATAAGGAAAGAGAGAAAAACAACGAATAACATAAGGAAAAAGAGAAAACAATGAATAACATAATGAAAGAGATAAAATAATGAATTACATAAGGAAAGATAGAAATACAATAAATAACATAAGGAAATAGATAAAAAATTATGAATAACATAAGGGGAAAAAAAGAAAAAACAAGGAATAACATAAAGAAAAAAACAAAACAAAACAAGGAATAACATAGGGAATAGAGAAAAACAATGAATAATAAAAGGAAATATAGAAAACATAGAATAACATAAGGAAAGAGATAAAAACAATGAAGAACATAAAGAAAGAGAGTGAAATCATTGATATTTATGATCCAGCAAATAGTATGGGGTTAAGGAATACCCAGTGTGAAAAGCATTGAATTTCTTAACCCCGGCTAAGCAAATAGTATGGGGTTAAGAAACACAGTCTGAAAGCAAAAAAAGATTGTACGGGGTTAAGGATAGTACGGGGTTAAGAAATAGCAGTCTGAAAAGGGTATCAGAGTATCAGAGTATCAGTACCACAGTGAAGTGGTGGTTGTATATGTTGTAACTGGTGTAGACCCCTATTAGGCTTGTCCAACTGTGGGCTGTGTAGCGTTAATGGCAACCCATTAGAACAAAGCCCCTAACAGATTAAACACCTCACCAAAAAAATGAAAAAATTAAGCATAAATGATTAGTATTTTTGATATATATATATTTTTTATTATTACTATTTTTTTTTTGGGGGGGGGGGGGATGTGCGCAATAAAAGTAAAAAGGGGGGAAAATGCAAATATTAGGACACAGAACCAGGCTAGTGCATCTTTTGGGGGGCTTAACTACCCACCCTTTCAAAATAAGCTCTTATATGTGCAGTTACCAGGTTTAATTAAAACCTTATGAATATATGTTCATGGATTTAGTTACAGTAGGACGACAAGAAAACTGTCTCCATCCCCATGAAATGGACAATTTGTTTCATTTACTTTCATTTTTGGGTGTACGTTTTATTACATGAAGTATTAAGCTCAACTGCTTTCTTTTATGCTTATAAATAGCTGACTAATTGTGAGATAGTAAAGGTTAAGGTATGCTTGATTTAATGAACTTTTGTTCCATGACAGTAATTTAACATGGAAAGGTGACTTTGAAAATATTGCAGTAGGCCTAGTGACGCACCAGACGTAACGCAACGTAAGTGTCTTTGTGACCGTAGCATTAAGAATGCGGCTACTCATTGGGGGGTGGGGGTGTTACATATTAATACAAAGCACCATCCCCCTGTTGAAAGCTCAAGCGGAACTACACTAGTGCTCTAAATTAATTTTGAACTAATGCAAGGAGATGTTGTGTACATGCCCACTCATCTCTGGTAAGGGAAAGATGCACGGTCCATATGGATACATGTCAGCTAGAGAATGTCATCTTGTATTGCTGGTAACCTAGGTGTCATGATCCCCACCCCAACCCTGGTGATATTCCTTTTCAACCACATTCTCTTTAATAATGTAACGACTTTTTAAAATCAAGAATAGTGCAAGCAATTCTTTAATGGTAACAATAGGGTATGATCGGTAAAGTGTTTTAGACTTCGCAGATTTACCATTAACCCTTTAGCCCCTAAACCGCCCGAGACTGCCCCTCAGCTTACTCACTAAACCGCCCCAAACTGCCCCTGTCTTAAGCACGCTTTAGTCAAGGTTGTATAAAAAATATGTAATGAAACATGTCTATACTTCTTGTGGATTACCCATTGGATATGTGCTGTCCGATTCACAAGAAAATATGTTTTAAGAGCTATTTTTATTGGAAAAACGTGATTGAAACACAGAATAACCCTTTCCGCTAGTGAGTAAATTGACACTTTTCATGCAGTCTCTAGGTGCTAAATGGTTAATATGTACCCCCATCTCCTAGCAGGCTGCAACATGAATAATCTATAATTCCTTACAATTAAGCTACAGTTTATTTGATGCTTAAAAATGTAGACAATCACTATGCTCAATCTTTGATTAACTGTAAGAAAATGATTACCTATACAAACAAGAGAATGGACAGGAGAGCAGGTACTACTTTGTAAATATGTGAAGTGGACAGCATCTTAAAGTTACTCTTGATATATTTCTAACTTTTCTAGAAAAAAATGATGAATTATGAACTTGATTACTCTGCTTAACAACCGATGAAATCCAAGATTCACAGCAGGCAACCACTGATGACAAAGTTACATTGAATGGCAAGTTTTATGCAAAAGGATGCATGCTGGATATTCGGAGGGGGGGGGGGATGGGGGAATACTTAACTCAAATGTATAATTGCTCCAAACACACTTCAAATCACACTAGACACCCTTTGTCCTCTCATTTTTTTCTCTTACACAAAAATGCTAATTTCATTCCTAACACTTGGGGATGTTCTGTGATTTTAATGACTTGTTTGCTTGTTTCCTTCTATTAATTCAAACTTTGAATATGACCTGACAACACAGAATTTGAAGACCTTTTTTTGTGTGTTTATGATC
>CALNVZ010001703.1:0-12690 GCA_940671915.1 Paracentrotus lividus
AAGGAGTGTACTGTAATTGGCTTGGTGTTGAGACCTTGTAGCAGAGGTGTACTGTATGGCTGTTTTGAGCCGCTTGTGGCAGAATGTACTTAACTGGCTTGGTGTTGAGCACCTTGTATCAGAAGTGTACTGTAATTTGCTTGGTGTTGAGTACCTTTGTGCTGGAAGTGTAACTGTAATTGCCTGGTGTTGAGCCACCTTGTAGCTGGAGTGTACTGTAATTGGCTTGGTGTTGAGTACCTTGTATCAGGAGTGTACTGTAATTGGCTGGTGTTGAGTACCATTGTAGCAGGAGTGTACATAATTGGCTTGGTTATGAAGCACCTTGTATCATGGAGTGTATGTAATTGGCTTGGTGTTGAGCACTTTGTAGCAGGAGGTGTACTGTAATTGGCTTGGTGTGAGCACCTTGTAACAGGAGTGTACTGTAATTGGCTTTGTGTTGAGCACCTTGTAGCGGGAGTGTACTGTAGTTGGCTTGGTGTTAAGCCCCTTGTAGCAGGAGTGTACTGTAATTGGCTTGGGTTTGAGCACCTTGTAACAGGAGTGTACTGTATTGGCTTGGTGTTGAGTACCTGTAGGCAGGAGTGTACTTAATTGGTTTGTGTTTGAGGCACCTTGTAGCGGAGTGTACTGTGTTGGTTTGGTTTGAGCACCTTTGTAGCAGGAGTGTACTGTATTGGCTTGGTGTCGCAGCAACTTGTAAGCAGGAGTTGTACTGTAATTGGCTTGGTGTTAAGTACCTGTAGCAGGAGTGTACTGTAATTGGCTTGGTTTAAGCCCCTTGTAAGCAGGATGTACTGTAATTGGCTTTGGTGTTAAGCCCCTGTGGCAGGAGTGGTACTGTAATTGCTTGGTGTAAGCGCCTGTGGCAGGAGTGGTACATGTAATTGGCTTGGTGTTGAGTACCTTGTGGCAGGACTGTACTGTATTTGGCTTGGTGTTGAGGACTTTAATTTGTAGGCAGGAGTGTACTGTTATTGGGCTTGGTGTTGAGGACTTAATTTGAAGCAGGATGTACTGTTATTAGGCTTCGTGTTGATACCTTGTAGCAGGAGTGGACTGTAATTGCTTGGTGTTGAGGACCTTTTTAATTTGTTAGCAGGGATGTGTACCGTTATTGGCTTGGGTTTGAGGCACTTGTAGCAGGAGTGTACTGTTATTGGCTTGGTGTTGAAGCACCTTGTAGCAGGAGTGTACTGTAATTGGCTTGGTGTTGAGGAACTTTAAATTTTGTAGCAGGAGTGTACTGTTTGGTGTTGAGCACGCTTTGTAGCAGGAGTGTACTGTTATTGGCTTGGTGTTGAGCACCTGGTAGCAGGAGTGTACTGTAATTGGCCTTGGTTGTTGGAGCACCTTGTAGTAGGTAGTGTACTGTTATTAGGCTTGGTGTTGAGACCTGTAGTAGGAGTGACTGCACCTTGTAAGCAGGAGTGTATCTGTATTCTGGCTGGTGTTGAGTACCCGTTGTAGCAGGGTGTATTGTAATTGGCTTGGTTGTTGAGGCACCTTTGTAGGCAGGAGTGTACTGTAATTGGCTTGGTGTTGAGGACTTTGTAGCAGGAGTGTACTGTAATTGGCTTGCTGTTGAGAGACTTTGTAGCAGAGTGTACTGTAATTGGCTTTGGTGTGAGGACTTTTTGTAGCAAGGAGTGTACTGTAATTGCTGGTGTGAGGACTTGTAGCAGGAAGTGTACCTGGTAATTGGCTTGGTGTTGAGGACTTTGTAGCAGGAGTGTACTGTAATTGGCTTTGGTGTTTGAGGACTTTGTAGCAGGAGTGCACTGTAATTGGCTTGGTGTTGAGCGACTTTGAGCAGGAGTGTACTGAAATTGGCTTGGTTTGAGGACTTTGTAGCAGGAGTGTACTGTAATTGGTGGTGTTGAGGACTTTGTATCAGGATGTACTGTTATTGGCTTGGTGTTGAAGTACCTTGTACAGGAACTGTAATGTAATTGGCTTGGTGTGAGCACCTGTAGCGCAAGGACGTACTGTAATTGGCTTGGTGTTGAGCACCTTGGAGAGCAGACGTACTGTAAATTGCTTGGTGTTGAGCACTTTGTAGCAGGACTGTACTGTAATTGGCTTGTTCATGAGTACCTTTAGCAGGACTATACTTAATTGTCTTGGTGTTGAAGGAATTTGTAGTCAGGAGTATAACTGCATTGCTAGGTCCTGTTGCATTTTAGGCAGAGTCTATTGTAATTAGCTTGATGAAATGAGAACTCTGTGTCAGCTAGGAGTGTATTGTATTTGGTTTTTAAAAAAAGAAAAAAAAAGTAATGAAATTGGATTTTCTTTATATCAGGGAATACTTAAAAACATTAACTGGCTTTTACGCTGGTATTGAATAAGGCAATACCAAAGTAGAGTAACCACCTGGCCGTTTCGCTTTGAATTTGGTCTCCGGTGGTGTCGCTTTGCATTTGTAGTTAGATCGGTTCACCACATCGAGGCAGAACTTTATGGACCAGCGAAATGATTGTAACTTTTCGCGCTGCAAACGGCTCGAAGATACCGGCCTAGTAGAAGCAAGGATGAAATCAAAAAGAGCAAACCTGACAAAAATACCTTAAAAATAAAAAAAATAAATAAAAAAAGGAAGAGAAATCGATAGAAAATATTATTTAAAGGCACACGTTTATCGTGTAATTGCATTTCACAATTCTCCCTGAATAAATTGTTTATTAGACACACCCGACATACCTTCATTGTCAGAATGAATTTGATAAGTAAAACACACCAGGGCCACGGGTATTTTCCACTGTGACGTAAACAGAGATACGCCCTCTTGAGTTGAAGAATCAAATTTATCATCTTGGCATGCAGATATGGTGTGTTCCTTTAAACGTACTGTTTTTGGCCGCTGCTATGGACAGGGGGTTCGTCAGGGGCTCCATCGCTGTTTATTCGCATTTCTTAGCTCCATTGTCTCTGCAAAATTAATAACAACTACATATTGAAAAAAAAAAAACCAATCAATAATAGTGATCATCCTGTTGTAAGAAACACAGCTATAGGTCCCACAGTGGAGAAACAAACTTATGTAAAACACAGTGTGACAATCTTAGAGAATAAATCCGACATTTTAAGGCATCGGTGACGGCCAGAGTAAATTAACTTTGAACTGAACTGAAGCAAAATTATTCGTAATCGTAATATATATTATTACACATATTCAATTTTCTTTGTACATTATATGATACATTATGTTGGTACCTCGCCTTTTTGTTTGTAATGTTTTGCTTGTGTTTTGATTGTTTTTGTTTGTTTTAATTTTTCTTCAGAAATCCTGAAAGAATGGCGAAAGCCGAAGGCCCGATCGGAATAGATTTTTAAAAAAGTTTCAAGCAACGTCCAACCTGTTTTAGAATCCTTACACATTTATCAATGATTATAGTTTCTGGACAAACGTCGCCATGTTAATCAAATTTCGTTTGACGCCTAGTTGCTAAAGCCCGCCCTCCGTGGTCTAGTGTTATAGGCATTGCAGTTGAGATCCAATGACCTGGAATTTGATTCCCGCGAAGGCAATTTTGCCATCTTTCAAAAATTCAAAATGATGACAGCTCTGGGTTTTTTTTTTTAAATTGCAGCTACGTCACTAATTGTTTCTCTCATCATATTACATTCACTTTAATATTACTAAAAAGGGTTGCCAATGCAAGGTTGTTGGTATCGTATTTGTCAATTAGGACGCCAGCCACATTAATTTGATTTAAAATAGTTGATTTTTCCTAATAATCAAAATGTATAATTATGTTTTCCTTAGTATAAAGTACTAGAAATCAATCTACAGACACGGCACACAAAATATCATTAATTTTCAACTCATCTTGCCCAACCATTAAAGAGAAAATGAAATTATGAACGATTATAATAGTTAAAAAGTACAATTGGTAACTACAGTCAACACAATGGCGGGCAAAGAGTTAAAGACGAAAAAATGAAACCCAAAAGGAAATATCGGTACATAATCCGATCCGTTTGGTTAGATAGTGGTATATCCTGCATATTCACAATCTGTCATGTTAATCATCACAACGGGCAATACATATTATTTGATATAAGAAGTATAAGTATATATACTTTATTGATATAGACCCTATTCACACAATTGAAATGCATGCTCACTCAGATTAACAACTGAGGGCAACATTAAAATTAAACTATTAAAATTAAAGTAATTATTACCGTTCTAACTAAAAATCTAAGTGTCGTTGAATTTAACTACCAATTTTTTTAAGGAGCAATTTATCATTTAGAAATTCAAAGTAATTCTAAATTTGCTTTGATTAAGTCAATTCAAACTTCAATTAAGCAAATTTGTTTAAAATACGTATACTATAATCAAGCTTGATGTATTATACATGAATTTCAATAAAGAGCAATATGTTTTTTAGGTTTTAGGAAAAAAAGTTCTCACTGCTTTATTATTTTTGTTAGGATGCATGATCGAGTATAAATTTATATGTCAGTAGGCCTACCTTACAAGTACGGTAAGTGACAAAATGAAGTCTGATATTTTCGTTTTAACATATAGGATGAAATGATGTCAGTGCCTGTCGTGCTTAAGAAAGTCCCTCCCCCATTTTTTTTTTAATATCAACTCAACTGACTGAAGTTGATGTAACATAATTTCTTGAGTAAAATGGCTGCAAAAGAAAACAAGTACATTTAACTTAAATAACAAAGTTTACAATACTTTAACAATTGGAAAGCATTTTTTCCCTCGTTTTTATTTAAGTAATTTCAAGAAATTGTTTTTTTACAGTGTAGGGCCTATAATTATATAAAAACAAGTGAGAAGAGATAGAGAGAACAAGCAATACAAAAGGAAAATACTACTTAGTTATAATTAGAATTAAGGATTAAACAATTATTAAAAAAAGACGAAAAGAAGGAATACAACAGCATTAGCAATGAGTATACTATATACAGTCTGTGTAAAAAAAAAATGGTAGCAGTCGGAAAAATTATTTAGGTGTGAAATATTCAGATAATGTGTGTATGTGGTACCAAATAAAAGCCAAAGTAACTTTCCTTGCTGATGCGCTTTCTTTTGTATAATTGCTTTCGTAAAACAAAAAAGTTAAGCTAAATTTGTGCGACGAGGACGAAATCGCAATTGAGCACTTCATGCCGATTATGGCGAAACCTATACACATAAGGCATGGGAACGGCTTTGCGAAAAAATGGATTTTCTTGATTGTAGAAAACCTAGTGCATATTCAAAAAATTACGACACAAATGTGATGAGAAAAATTGCAGGTGAAAGTCTGATTCTTCCTGCTTATAAATACAAACAATATAGCAGGCTGTGATTAATTCATACTATAAAAATGTTTTTCCACTTGTACCATTTATTTGACACAGACGTAATATATGTAACCCATACATACCCTTGTGTGGCAGCTAAGCCCGTGGCATATACAACCAGCATATACGAACTATTTATAGTCTCGAAGACATGCTCATCTAAACCAAGCCTCCTTTTTTGCTAAGATGAAAGCAGTAATGTACGAAAGGGTGACATGATAATCTCTTTTATCTGTGATACGAGCTATGTGCCCGTAAAAACCAAATGACCGGGAAATGGTACTTTACATGAAGATACAAACTTTACCTCCAGGTACAGAGCGTTTTGCAAAATCACCGGTACATACATAAGCAAAATTCTCGTGACAAATTCGCTCAAGCGATCTAAAGGAAAGCTCCAAAATACAGTTAAAAAACGAGTCATAATCCATAATGTTCTAGTGAAGCTTTTTAACACAATATTTTATATGGAAACAGGACATTGTAATAATGCACAGGAGTGTGCTATACATTGGAAATAATTGGTCACAAACCAACTGTCGTGTAACTCTCTGTGCCTGCATATTGCCAGTGCCAGGCGCTAAGGGAAGGGGGGGGGGGGTGCCGAATAATTGTTTGTCCTAATAATATTTACCAAGCTGCATTATTTGATTGGGTGGGAGGGGGGGGGGAGTAATGAATCGATAAGGATCCGATACTTTCGCAAATGATCAAATTTATATTTTTCCTATCTCAGTAAAATCAAAGCATGCCCTAAATATCAGTATCAGTCAATAGATATCTTTGTAATTGCACCTTTAAAAAAAAATCAACTTCTCTAACTATTTATTTTACCATACCATACAATTATCAATTTGATAAATTTATCAGAATTAATCACCTTCGATCCTAAGCCTATTATAGCCTGATAATCTGTCACCCGAACGACATCCTTCCTATCTACCGGAAATGATGATGATCAGGATCGACAAAAGCAAGGTCCATTTCAATTAAATTTATTCTACGTTCCCTCTTACTCTCCCCTCTCTCCCTCTCTTCATTAATGTAATCATCCCTTTTCTCCTATAATCATGTGCACCACCAACCTTTTCTATTATCTCATGTATCGATCATCCTCTGCAGGCACCATCTTTCCCTCACTTTTTGTCGGTATCCTATATACAAAAGGTTTTCGTTTTACGATCAGTACACGAAATAGGCTTCCTGTGGCAATAAAGAAATATAGTTTCTTAATATCAAAATATACTATGGCCAAGCTATTAGGAACTGTTAAGAGCAACCTATAAGAAGAAATAAATTATTGAAATAGACACATTTACTTCTAAATAAATTGAACATATATGGCATTTTAGGGCAAAAATTACTGTACTCATTTTATCTTTTAATGATTTTGAGGCCTGCGCAATTCTTTATTATTAGGCAATCAATAGTTTGTTTTTATCCGCATCAGAAATTGACTACTGAAATGCGATAGTTTAAAAACTGAAAACTCCAGATTACAGTTATTTAGGGTTTTTTTTTTTTGGTGAGCATTAACCCAAATGGGGTGCCAATTCCGTAAGAAAAAAAAAAAATTCTCTCCGAATTCGGTGGGTTTAACGCATAGTTTAACATCACTTGATAAACAATGTTTGTGTCTGTAAGACACTTTATGTATATGCAACAAACTTTATTCTTCACTTCAACCCACATCCACTTATTTTTCAAGACAGTTCACGTAACAATGTTGTCAATCCGTTCCGTCAAAACGCCTCTCCGAAAAAATGAAGCAATTGACTTTACGTGTAATAAAACATTTGAACCTATATATAGAAAATAAGTAAAATAAATAAATAATATATATCCCGCCTGCCTCCAGATTTAAGAGCAATTTTAATTTTACCCAATGTAAGAACAAATTAGCAAAATTTGAGGGAAAAACAAAACAACTTTTTTTTCTGGTCCAGTGAGACCAAATTGGTGTACGCCTGATCGTAAAACAACCCATAAGCATAATTCTAGCCATTGCTCTCTCATTCATTGCTCCCTACTGTCTCTCTCTCTTTACAAATACCTAAATGTCGAATTTAAACAAATTAGCCCCCTTAATTGGGGTTTCGGGCCGGGGAAGGGGGCACTCGCCCACCCACATGTATTTCGCGCCTGCGTACATATACTTTTAATGTATGAATGCAGCGCTATGTTTATTCTCGCATTCATTTACTCTCTCTCCTTGACATCATTCTTTGTATTCAAATTATATTTAAAGTCATTTTTTACAGTGAATAATACAATTATTTTCATTTCTTTATTCATTTAACCATCAAAATACAAAATATATTAGTAATAATACAAAGATAATGAAGATAGATGTATAAGAATCATTAAAAAATAAAAATTAAAAAATTAAAATAAAATAAAAAAATAAAAAAATACAAATGATGGTTTGGTGACGGCCCGGTTAAAGCATGCTTATAAATGGGCCAACAATTAACATTACACATAAACACATATCATATTGATTAAATTGAAGTAAATGCAAATAAGATTAAAGATTTTAAACACTCCTGCAGGAGAAAAAAACAGATAAATAAAAGAATGAAAGAGGATGGGGGGAAAAAGGCACTAAAGCGATATTATGTTTGAAAATTAAATGCAAAAAATCAATAAAAAAATAACAAAAATCATTTTCCTGCATAATGTCCCTGAATCTTCACAGCAATTGCAAGATTTTGTTTTTCTAAAATAAGTACAAAGTTTAAGGTTATCTTTTTAAGACTATGTAAAAAAAAGGGAAAAGAAGGAAAAAAATGCCATCTTTATAAACTGTTATAAACATATATTTTAATATAGGTTCACGACATGACTCTTGACTCATAAAAATAAATATATAGCATAAAATCAAATAATACGGTAATAATAGGTTTTCCCGGTCATTGTTCAATTGTTTGCCAGAATCATGTTGCATATTAGAGGCATTCATTTTTTCGGAAATAATGCTGATGCACGAAATTTTTGCTAGTCAAAATCGTATTCAATCATCAAACTAACGGAATTTGTTGTGTCAATTTCGTATTTGCCGCATTCTTATTCACATAAATAATTAAGCATGGCATGCGGCATATAGATATTCAAATTCGCCTTTCATCCTGTCCGACATTCATTCCGTATACTGAAATCTGCACTAATTGAAATGCACAAATATAAAATTAAATGCCCTATATCCGAAATTTTGAACTCTGCACCATTACCCGTGTGTGCCTAAAAACGAATTTTGAGAGCAGACGCGAAATTGTTTGACTAAAGTCAGTCTGTCGTATCAAACCCAACGAATTGAATACACATTAATATGAAAACAGAATGATAAATGTATAAAATTGGCCGGGAAAACCTATACTTAGCGGTGGCAATTATGTTCCCACTAAAATATTGTAGCGTGTATTTTTCCCTTTTTTTTTCTTCTTTTAAAAGATTAATGGTTTACCTTACTGGAGTTGAAATGTAGAAACTCTCTACTGGTTTTACTCTCTTTTGGCGCTAAAAAGTATGAATTTCGAACATCGCCCCAAAAAAGAAGAAAAATTAAACAGGAATAAAAAAAAAAAAAAATAAGTGTGACCTCCTCTGCTTTTAATAACATAGGCCTAAGGGTGGTATCTTACTTCGCGGAGACGTCTCTGAGACGTGTCCGCGACGTCACGCGCGCAATTTTCAAAAACTGTCTCAAGCAGTTTCAAAGAACCTTCTCAATTAGTTTCCGCGACACATGATACCTCGCGGGGACTGAGGAGACGTCTCTGCGACAAGTTTCAAAAAGCCGTCTTAAAGTAGTTTCCCCCGCAGTGAGATACCACCACTTAATAACCGTGAAGTGTAAGGCAAATATCGATAACCGATATCTCTTTTAATGACTTTTATTGATTTCAATGAAACAACTTTACATAGCTAATCGCTATTTAAACAAAATCTAAATCTAAAGAATTAACACTTCAATTCGCAATGCATGGTATACAAAAATATATATCTGAGTCTTCACAAAGCAACAATAATGATGATGATTAAGATGAACACGTCTCATAATATGATAATTTTCATGATATATGATAATTTTCACAATTAATAATTTTCATAATATATAATTTTTCCAATATAATAATTTTTCCATAGTATAAATAATTTTCAATATAAATAATCTTCATAAATACAATGCACCTTATATTGCACTATAAACTAAATATTTCAATTTCATTGTTTGTATTGACATACGCTCTTCCCGCTTCGCACGGGCGCATTTTGTTGACAGGACTCTTTGGTTATGATGCCGTGCATTTCAGCGATATACATTTAAAAAATATTTACTTATTTCCATGACAATCGAACGAACAAAATGTTATAATGTTGAATAGTTTATTTGCGATGGTAGAAAAATAGAAAAATAAACTTTAGATTTATAATAGCGCTACATTGTCTCCTTCTCGAAGCGTTTTGGCCCAACACAACGTCTTTCAACAGCTTTTAACTCTTTAGGGAACTTTCCAGGCAAGGAGAGTGAACTGAACAAACACCCCATTGACTCTGTGTATAAATAGTTAGTCCTAAAAACTATACCTTTTGAGAATAACTATCAAGTATTGGAGTGACTAAATAGCCTTTAATTTTATTTGTATCAAAGGAAACTAAAAGTGCTTTTGGAGGGGAGAGAAGTACTTGTTAACATTATTATTGGGGTATGAATGTATTGCGTAGTGAGTTTAGTGTTTGTCATTCAATTGGGTCTCTATTATAAGACTCCTGCTCATGAATATTGCATTATGGGTAAGGAATCAGGGCAGAATTGAGTAGTTGAGATTTTGAGGTGGTGCTATCAGCTTGCCAGTTCGTACTTCTGGCTTTAAATATGTGGTAATCCATCTGAGGAACGTCATAAGACTCGGAGACACAGAGACATCTCGGGGACGGGAAAAAACTCTCATTGAAGTGAAGCATGTAAGATATTTCCCCGGCGACTCTGGAAAGAAGTTGCAGAGACTCTGGAGGCATCTCCGAGAAGGAGTCGCAAACTACGTCCCGAAACTCTGACAGGTGAGATACCACACAAGGTGTGTACAAGGGGTGCAGGTAAAAAGGCTTGAGGCAAAAATGGCAGAGGGTAAAAATGGCGAGGTAAAAATGGCGGAGGTAAAAAATGGCAGGAGGTAAAATGTCAAGAGGTAAATGCAGAGGTAAAAATGGCAGAGGTAAAAAAATGGCGGAGGTTAAAATGAGAGGTAAAATGGCAGGGTTAAAGAATGGCGGAGGTTAAAAATGGACAGAGGTAAAAAATAATGGCAGAGGTAAAATAAATGGCAGAGGTAAAAATGGCGGAGGTACATGACAGAAGTTGAAATGGAATGTCCTTACGGCAATCAATTGTCAATAGGCAAAGCACATGCCATATAATTATGGCAAATTCCTAAGGAACAGGGTAAACATTAAAAAAGAAAACTGAATGAGAAAGGGATTTTCAAAAAATCAATGGTGGACTGGCCGATGGTTCGCTTATCTTTAGAATGAACTGACTTCCATTTGTACTAATCCGCTATGAGATGTTGGTAATACCGAAGTGAACGATGTTATATTAACTTTTAAACAAATATTAAAAAATGACGATGCCCGAAGCGGGCGAGCGAAAATATACTCGAAGTATGAGACCAGAAGGCGTAGACGTTTTAAAGATCAATTTTGCCCCTATTATTGAAAGATTAGCGACCCCTTAGTTTCAGGTCATCTGGCGCCCTATACTCTTTTCCTAAACCGCTTTTTCCTCTTTTCGGCGCCACCCTGTGCACGTAACTGGGGGGGGGGGGCGGGGGGCGGGCGCACTCGGGTGCCCTCACATCATGACAATACGCGTATGATTAACCACTCATATTAAATTTTCGTTGCTTCGGCTTACGGACTCCGAGGAATTACCAGGACTTTAAAAATCGTTGAATATAAATGCTCTTATCACTTCATGAATTTCAATTGAAGATTTTTTAAAAACAAATTCTTACCTGGTATCAACTAATACAATATAAGCCCTGTAATGAAATGAAATAACATAACACAAATTACATAGGCCTATAATCAGCAAACAAGTCCTGAACAATATAAAAGGTCAATATACAGTGTCATATTATTTTTATGCTGATATCCGACTAGAAAGGCGCAGTCTTTTTCGGTTTGTCGTATCAATAGAATGGAATTTATATTCTGAGATAAATATGACTTCTAAAGTAAATCGAAGTTTAATTCAATTTTGAGTTATAACTCAGTTACAAACCGCGGAAACGGGTTCCTGCATGAAAACACACAATGAGGTTGGTAATTTTTCACGTTTTTGTAATCGGACCGCGGCGCCCTGTCAGATCATTTAAAACGACCGCAAATGCAACCTCTGCCATTTTTACCTCTGCATTTTTCACCGACCGTGTAGCAATCTTAAGAAATTTTAGACTTACCTTTCTTTGTCCCAGTATTTGGAACCTTTTAAGGTTCTTGAAAGCATATAAAGAGTTCTAAGCAGTCCTTTTAGACCATTTTTGGTTTTAGGAACCCTTCAAGTTTCTTCTTTACAACCTATTGGGGTTCTTTGATGGTGTGAAGAACCCATCAATTTTTTAATGGGGTTCTTTATAACATACCTATGGGTTTTTTAAATTTTTTTTACACCATCAAGAACCACAATAGGTGTTTAAAAAAACCTTAAAGGGGTTCCTTGTATGAACCAAAAATCGGTTATAAATGACGTGTTTAGAACTTTTTTCTGCTACCTTGGAAAGAACCTTAAAGGGATTCAATACGGGACAAGAAAGGTTCTAATTTTATAAGAGTCTGATTCTACTGGGTGACGCAATTTACACCTGCGTTGGGAGGGGAAAGAAGGACATTGCAAACGAGCTTGAAACCATGGCATCTCCGGTGCGGTGCCAATAAGCAACCTGTGTAAGGTTTAACAGTTTTTAAACCGCCCCATCACAACTCGTAGTGGTTGATTAGGTGTCGCATTTAGCATTTTTTTTTAAAAACGATGTTCCCATTATAAGCAAATCTTTGTTAAGGTGTCCATAGTCAAAGTGGTCTTCCTTTAGTTTCCCACAGGCAACTAGGTTTAATGTTTCATTGATACACCGCTTTACAGTGACCCCAATCTAGAAATTGTGAGTAAGGTGCCCATAGAATTAATGTTTACGGTGTTACCATTGACAAGCTATGTAGGTGTCCATTGGAGGCATTCATTTCACGATGTTCCCATAGGCAATCATCGTGGTGCAAGGTGTCCATTTAGTATTTCGTTTTAACGTTTACGGGTGTTCCCATAATAGGGAAATTTTTGTGTAAGGTTGTCCATTTGGTATTCCTTTATGGTGT
>CALNVZ010001705.1:0-10900 GCA_940671915.1 Paracentrotus lividus
AATACTAACATTCCACTGTTGGGTCACTCATTACTACGAGGTCGATACATAGTATCGACCTCAACCTCGTTAACCAAGTCCTTTGAAAAAAGTGGATTTTTTTTTTGACCACTTTTTTCTTCATTTTTCTATTTCCAACGAAATAAACGTAGAAAAAAAGGAGAAAACTCACCGCATTGTCTCCCATGTAGTGGCCGTAGTCCAACCCTCTTGTAAATGGCACCCGTGCATCAATATACTATATTGTTAAAAGAGTCGTCCCAAATCAACCCAATCAACTCGGCCTGTTACAGAAGTCGGTATCGCCATAGAGCAGGCTCAAATTGCATTCCTCGGTGGTACTATATCCGTTGTGTGGGCGAGCTTGTGTTATCCTCAGAAATCATCGATACCTCAGCAATGAAATAAATATAATAGGTGGAGTTGCTCGAAACGCTTCGCCGTAATGCTGATCTTGTCGAAAGAGATAAAGTGAACTCTCGATTGAAGCTCAACCTAGTATCGATAACTCTTGTTTGGGACTGTCAGCCTTTAATTTGACAAACAGACTGGTTAGTCGTTCAAATATTTACCTAGACGTGTTGTGTAGTATCTTCACATTGAAAGATAAAAATGAAATCCTTGAATTGATGTTCAGCCCTAGCAAAGTACATCGCTAAAACTTCTTCTGTGCGTTTGCATATTAATGGCAAGCATTTGGATACAACTATTTTTGCCACTGTTTTTTTTTCATTTATATATTTTATTTGGCTTTTCTTGTGGAAAATGATATTTTCAGGCCTACATGCCTGTTAAATTGTTTTTTTCTTTCTTTCCTTGTCTTACGTCCCCCCCATTTCTCTTCTTCTTCTTTTTTTTATATATTTTTTTTCTTACATACTTCTTTTTCTTCTCTCCTCTCTTCTCTTCACTTTTAAGTAAAACCATCAAATAGCCATATTTATAAAACCTGTTCCATCGGCTACATTAAGTTGCAACCTGTATGAAAAAGAGCTCATTCGCTGCCTGCCTCCAATTCCGTTGTAGCCGAGACGGTAAGTGAAGTGAGTCGAGCTCAAGAGTCTTGAACCGAATCGCTAGGCTAAATTATTACAGGACTTGAACTGCAAACGCAATTTTCTAGTGCGCCTGGCAATTCCTTAAAACGTTTAGCACTCTATATCTTTTGAGGAAAAAAAATGACAGTACAGTTCTATCATACTTTATCATCAAAAGTGCATGTACCTGATGCCTCAAGAAAAGTGGATTTTAACCCTTCCCTTTGCAACTCCCACTCACGTTTCCAATACAGTAAAACTTGAATCTATTTGTTGAACTGTAGCTACGTAATTTCCACCATTTGACCGTTCTTTGATTGCTTAAATATGGTGCGACAGAATACATAGGTTGTTAGTGTTAAATGCAATTCTGATTGGATTGTGGTAAGATGCTATAATGAATATATGATAAATGTAGCCGCCATAAATCATCTGTTTGCCTGAAAAGCTTTTAATTAAGTTTAAATCACCATGTTGTATCTCTAATGAGAGAAAGAAGAGATGAAACAATTATTTGTAATTTAACAAAAAAATTGCTTGGTTTCTGGAATACCATCATTATCAGGTTTCTGATTAATCTTCATGCTATAAAAAATTGTTTCCCCTTTGACATTTATTTGATACAGAGTGTAGATTACACTTACCATGCGAGGAGAGTCATGGACTACAACAACATGAAACCAGCCTGGCAACCACCACCGTCACCACCAGCACTGACTACATACCCTACTACAGGCACAACTCACAGCATGGAAGGTACCCACCAGTCCTTTACCACTGCACCAACCATCTGGGGAGGCTACACTACCGCAAATGCTGCCACCTGGAAGTTCGATAGGGTCCTAGCATGAAGTAGGTGATAGTCACAGCTATGGAGAGGTGCCTAGAAATGAGAGTGTAGTATCCATGGTGTCTGTATCAGGTTTGTGCATTGACACTCTCAAAATTTATCTTGTGTACTGACATACAGCTTGGCAAAAATTATTATTCAAGGCTTTTTTTCATAAGGCGTTTCGTATTTCTCTTGTTAACACGGCATTGTTTTCTTTGCATCATGTTTTCTGCTTTTGTCCAAATATTCAAAATCACTTGAAGCCGTTAGTGACTTACCAAGGTATAATTTCCACAGGTCGCTGCATTTTGCTTAACACACTGCAGCGTTTTATACCGGCATGACAATCCTCACTTATTAAAGACTCATCCGGCTCGGAGTTTGCATTATTAGAAAAATAAAGTAAAATCGAAAAAGCCACAACACTCGAAAATTTCCAAATCAAAATGGAATAAGAAATAGCAAAGTTTATGAATTTCTATGTTTTGAATTTCTTTAGGAAAGACAGTTTCTTCAAATTGGCAAACGTGAATATGTCTTCAGTCCCGCCTTACTTTTCTTGATTTATGTAATGAATACCAATATCAAGATTTTCGGCCTACAAGGACGTAAAAACAGGGGATAATCCTTGTGGGAATGTTCAAGGTCACAAGTGACTTTTTACTTATTTCAGTATGAGGACAGCATTTTCTTGTCTACGCAAATATTAATATAAAAATGAGATACATAGGATTTCATAAATAAAATAAAAGACAAGTAGGCGGGACTGTGACATCCATGAGTTTGCTATTTGAATATTCAAAATTCAAATGAGACAATGAGAAAATTGCCAAGAACTTGTTTACCCCAAAAAGTCATACCTAAAAAATGCATAACTTTGTTTTTTTCAGATCCGATTTTGCATGTAAATTTTCTGTGTTGTTGCTTGATGAATTTATACTTAATTTTACAAAACTTCTTTTCATTTCAGCCCCGGAGTCCTCCTTTAAAGTCAATGGACAGAATTATAGGGGTTAGTAATCTGTGGTATATAAATTCCCGTTTTGTGGTCTTTAGAGGCAGAGCAGGCTTTATCTTTTCCTTTGGTAAGTCGCCAAATAATAAAAGTAGCTTGTGCTCAAATAATTTTTATCCGCGAGCTATATGTCTTACAATGATACAGGAAACTTAAAATAAGATTTTAACTAATTTAAATGTACACATTTTCCTTTTTTAATTAATTAATTTATTATTATTTGTTTTATAGAAGGAAAATGCAAGAAAAACACAGATGAGAGAGCGGGAGGGGATGGGGTGGATTAGGAAAGGCTCAAAAGGGCAAGAATCACTATGGAGTTCCATTTTTTTTTTTCCTGTTTTTTTCTTTTTTTTTTTTTATTTGATCTGTGTTATAACAATTCTACACTACCGCATGATCGGTATTGCAGATGATGCGTCACGTCGAAAATGACAAGAACTAGTCGCGGGAGGATTTTTGTGAAATCCATTTTATTTCGATATTATGATCCTGATTCATTGCCTGATTTGATAATATAACCGACTGTAAAGATAAATAGAATGAGATATTAGCCTCTGAACAACGAGGAGAATTGTGCTCTTAGAAATCAAAATCAAGAGAAAAACGTCTGCGAAGTTTGACTTCCGTTTGACTCCGCGCCAGAAAAATAAGAACATTTTGTCACCGCTGTACCAGAGAGAATATAACGGAGAGCTGCGAGTTCGCCTGTATGCACGTAAAATTTTGTAGTACATTGGAAATACATGTGTTATTCAATCAGTCCAGCGCATGCGCTGATTTATTGCACGTGTTGATACTGCAGATGACGATAATTTCTAAAAAGTAATGGATAGTCACTGACTTTTTTGTGAGGTCGTTAAGAGTTTAGAATGCTTGATTATATAAGGAAATTTATCGAAATTTCATAAAATCTACATTTCCAATTGTTTCAATGAAAGAAAAGGGGAATATTATCCATTTAAAAAACATGTGTTTTACGTGTTAAACATAGGCATTTTCATGCTCAAAAGGAGGCATAGTCACTGACTTTTTTAGGAGGTCTTCAAGAGTTTAAAATGCTTGCTTATGTTTAATAGAAAATTTATTTAAATTTGATAAAATCTACACTTCCAATCACTAAAACGAAATATAATAGGAATCGGAAGCACTTTAAAATATCTCGTACTATACGTGTTAAACCCATTGGAAGGCAATTTTTCATGCCCAAAAGGAGGCATAGTCACTGACTTTTTTAGGGGGTTGTCAAGAGTTTAAAATGCATGATAATAATAGAAAATTTATCTAAATTTGATAAAATCTAAATTTCCAATCTTTGAAAGAAAATAAAAGGGGAAAATTATCCGTTTTGAAACTTGTTGTTTTACGTTAAAACGTATTGCGGCTACAATGCTGAAAAGGAGGCATAGTCACTGACTTTTTTGGCAGTTTTTCTTGGAAATACAGGTTGTTAGTATGCATCTCGAACTTCTCAACCTTGCTCCCATCCAAAAATCAAGAATTAAAAAGGTAGAATAATATATGAAATATGACGCAGTAAAAAATCCGTTTTCATGTGCAATACGCATGTAAACCGTCAAAAATTCGAGCCGCTCTATCGCTCGATCAATCGCTCGATGTACTACACTGAGTGGTCGGAGCGAAATTTCTTCCCACTATATATTCTTTGGCTGTACTCACCGAAATGCCCTAGCAACCACTTGTTACAAAGGTGAAACGATTGACCAATGAGGAGGCTGCATTCAGGTATACAGAGAACAATACTCGTCCGTCACGCATGATCGAGGCAAGCGCCACAAGCGGAAACAACGGCGATGTTGTCTAAATAACTTTCAATCTTCTCAAAAAAAAGAAGCTGAATTTGGTTAGTTGTTTTATATCTTCGTCAAATAAATAAAAACGTCATGCTCTTTCTAATTGTTTAAGAAAAAGTCCGCTCTTTTAATAAAAGTGTTTACCAATCCTGGCGCTAAATTAGTTAGAAACAAAACTATTTAAAGACCTGTTTGGGGGTTTTATTCCGATGTTTGCGTGCGTTCTTTGAATGTCAATCGCGTATACTCTTACTCATAATAAAGCAAGTCATTTTGATCTGAATTTTCCACACCTTTTGTGGGACGCACTACAAAACTTTTTCCTGTGTGTAGTACACCAGTCCACATATTTCACACCGTATGGAGCAGACTGGGATTCTTCATATGAGCATTTGAAGAGCTATTTGCCTGGGACACATAACCCACATTTGGGCAACTTATGTGTTGTCTATATTGCTGGTAGGCCTTTATTCAGCAGGTTGTACTATGCTATTGCTTTAGATGAGCAAAATTTCTTCTATTCTGTAAAGGCACCCACAACTCTGGGCACCCATACGGATACAGCCTCAATGTGACCCTTCAGTTATTGGCTCTCAAACTCCTTGATAGGCCATTACTGTGTAACCAGCAAGACTCATGCAACAGTATCTACCTGAAGCCTTGCCTCCGTTCCGCGAAAGCTTATACTTCAGCTGGGTCTTTCACTGCCAGCGGGTTCCACTGAATGTTGTTTTTAGTGTGACCCGTTTAAAGCCTGGTGGACAGATGAATATACACGCCCACATTCATTGCATCCAAAGGTGCCTTTTTGTGCCCCTCCATGTGGATTATTCTAAAGGAGTATCTTACTACGACATACAAAGCCACACTTTTCACCAGCGGAATAGGTTCTTCGATCACGATTATTTTCATCCCTGGTCTTCTTTTCCTGCAGTTCCTCTCTGATATCAAGATTCTTGTGAAACCTTCTCATGGCATGATAAGTTTGGTCCTTGACTCTGGAAGTGTTCCCCACAGGTTACGCAGAATGAATCTTCCATTCTTTCAGAAACTCATCAGCAGCTTTCTCAGCCGAACTTGGTCGGGTTCTTACCTTCTCCTTCCTGAAGGACATCTGTGTTATTATTCAGCTGTTTGTGCGTCCACATTGATTCAGGTTGTTTTTCTTTTTGATGGAATCAGCTTCATGGTGGCGGAGGAGATCTCTTAGGATTGCTACAAGTATGACATGGGCAGAGACTGCACTCAAATCCTTGATTTCTCGTACGGCAGAAAGAGTGGAGAATTTAACAAATTCTGCAGAACACACATTACTAACTTCACCAGACCCTGACATATATACACCTTTGACCAATCGAGTACTTTAGGTACATCTGGTATCACTTAACCCAAAGAGGGGAGGGGGTTCAATGGTACTAAAATGTTCTTACTAGAATATAAAACATACTCACTGATGTGAGATGGTGGCCCGCATAGATGTGACCATAATATTCCGCGCAGAACCCTTAGTCACGCACAACGGATATCTCAAAAAAGTTAATAAATATTCCTAAAGAAATCTTGATTACGCACATCAGAAAGAGGGACCAAAAATTCGTTAAGTCCAAAACTTTCGTCACGGTTATGGCTGGTATTCGAGATGTGAAATTATTGACCAAAATCGGAAAATTGCGTGTCCGTTGCAAACAAATTCCGACATTTTACAGGGTCTGGAAATTCTCATTTTCCAAAGTTAATGTCAAAATTGTGAGATTCGATATTAATGATCATCTTATTCTATTTTTGAAATTTTTGACTTTACAATTCACTTTACTCTCCCTTTCCTTTAGGACTGAACGAGAATTGCTTGATAAATCTTTGTCAAAGCGCCCGTGCGGGAATTCAAGGTCACACTTGTTTTGTTGACTTTCCTCAGCAGAATGCGCGAGTCGTCTCGATCGACATAGGAATGAATGAATCGCGATACCGTCCTCCGAAAAACCCCTTTTATGGGAACACCTTTACGACAGGGCTTCCCACTCTTCTGTCGTTCGGGCGATTCGGGATGTTTCAGAATTTCGCCCCGATGATTTTGTCATTTATTAGTTTTTCGTTGATCTGTTGTGTAAAACCTGAAAATAATTGTTGCATTGAATGTCACATTTGTATAATTTTGAAATCTTGCTGGAAACTATGGTCTCCCCATCATACATATATTTTTTTTGGTAAACCTACAGGTCTTGCACTGATTCTACACAAAATTAAGATACAACCAGCGAACCAAATTGTGGCCTTTACATAATATTTATGCTGCACATCTACTAAAATTATGACATTTTGGGTAAGAAACAACAATCAAAAGCTGTTGTCTTCCTATTTCCTTTGGAAAAAAAGTTTAGTTAATTAATTTGTTAACTAAATTTCAATGTCCTTTCCTTCATTTGATCTGTCTCTGATTACACCTGCCACATCATTTAAACCAACTCTTTATCAACCCAGTTCGGACGGACTTGGCAGATTCCCTCTGGATATTCCTTTTTTAAAATGCGCTCACTTTTCTTCTGCTAATTCATATTATTTTACTTCTCCTTACACTTAGAAAAGACTCATTGATCCTCTATAAATGATCCTTGCCCATAAATCCTTCCCCTCACATGGATATTAAATCCTCCATCTATTAATTTTTGATAACCATGACCATGATGGACACACCACTGTCCAGCTAGCACAATCATAGCTATGCTTTCTTCTCACAACCAACTAGGCCATCTTATGGTTTAACATGGATGGAGTGCGCCGCCACGAAGATCTCCGACCCCTGGGCCGATAAGCGAAGGTCAGATATTTCTAGCCTTCATTTTTAATCTGGTACTCTTATTATTGTATCAGCATAACAGGTTCGGTGTGAATGCTTGAAACTAAAAGCACCACGCAAACATTTTCAAAGGCTGGGCTTCAGATTGGAAGGGATTTTGAAATGAAAAGTCTTCCTTGGTCAAGAGGTCCAGCGCGGTAGTTATTATTGCTCCCCACACATATTTAGGTTCCCTTACAACATGATCCATGGCCTCCTCAATATTGTCATCGAAGTAATTACAGACAGCGCCAACACTGAAATAACGAAGATATGTTCAATACAAGATTGGAAATTCTTGTTCAGTAACTTCCATGGTTATACTTTCGTAGGTTCGTAAACCCGATCCTGAACCAGCTTCTCTATACATCATCGCTATAAAGACTTCAGCTCATCCCCCTGGATTGCAGCTCTCTTGATCGTGGTTGACAATAGATCGTCCACAGTATTGCCCAGCTCGTCCGTTTAGCTTCCCCAGGATGTTGGGAGACCGGACCCAGGGTAGACCAAGCCTTCTTTTACCCTCACAGGACTGCAGCGAGTAACCAACCACTCTCCTGTCTCAGGGTCAGCTGGAGGAGAGTAAAACACTCAAATTAAGCATGTTTACTAGTAGTCTAAAATAAATATTTTTTCCATGTGGATGTCAAAATTTTATATCATGTTGTTGACAGCATTATTACAGAGCCAGAAGGCTCTTTAAACAATTTTCCTCAGTCGGCTCATCTGGCCTTGTAGGCACTAAATATGAAGCTGTAATCATCCAATCATGTTATTTTTTCCTTTACATAGAAAAAAGGGGCTTTTTCCTATAACCCATAAAACATAGTCCACACATGGCATTTCGGTTAGTTTGATTGAATCTCAACAATAAGCAGAGTGAGAGTTAGATTATTTTTTCTAGAACCTATGATGTCAATTTGGGTGGAATTGACTCGTATGCTCTTAAGGAGTTAAACTTAACACCTGGGGTGGCGGGGCCGGTTTCCAATGAAAGGACATGTTTGGAGGATCCTCTATCCAAATTTGCCCCTCGCTCAGCCCGAATCAGATGCCAGCATTTCAGTAGCTTGCACCTACTACAATTGTCAGTGAGACAATCAGGTTGAATATATTTTTTCATGAACATGCTCCCCCGTTTTCGATTCCTAAGCCCAAAACACTTACCCTCCCAAGACAAGACTATTGTTGAGTGGGAACATAGCACGGGCCCTTTGCCCAAACGCTCCACAACCCTGGAAAGGACCAAAACGGACTCCCTCTGGGAATTATTCCTGTCTGCAACCACGCACCACAGATTTTTCTCAGCCAGCTTCTTGTGTAACACAAGGCCTTCAGGTAGAGGGCCTCCCAAAGAGGAGGTTCCTCCTCCAGCAGTATTGAGTACTGCAGAGTGCATTCAGTCAGAGTGGCTGAATGGTCTCTCTGCAGACTTGCCACACGCTCTCCTGCCTACGGCTGCCACCTGTGGTATGAGAGTACACCGATGTGTGGACGCGCCACTTACATGCTCCTTTGGCCTTAGTTAATGCACCCCATGTTTTGCCATCCAAGGGTGTTCCATGAGTGCTCGGTCGTGCTCTGGTGTCTTGGATGGTGACAACAGGTATCATTAGTTGGCTGCGTGACATTACCCAGATAGAACGAATTCCAGAATACAGCCATTTTGCATCTGGAGAAGGATCGATCGCCGACGTATGATCATATTGAATTAAGAATATGAACACTGATTTACGAATCTATCGATGAATTGTTGATTGCGCTGATTTATTTCTGGCCCATACTAACGATAAATTCCATTTCTTCAGCAGAAGCTGCACCGAAAGGGGCATTTATCATTTGCTGAATTCATTATTTCAAAAAATGAGATATATTGTACCGCTGAGGTAGCGACCCCGCAGTAATTTGAGTCAGACGAATGAAAATCAGCAAAATAATACAGAAATGTCTATTTGTTGGAAAATATGTTTACTTTCTGAATCCTCACTGCTCTCTCGCTCTCCTCTGTGGAAAAGCTTGTGTGAAAGCAGCCTAAGGGATGTATTTAAAAACTTTTTTTTTTATTATCCTTGATCTTTGCTGGCGGACTTGTGTATATTTTGATACGATAAAGCATATTTGTATACGTCTTGTCGAATGAGAGAGAAGTCGGCAGATCAAAGATCCGCAGTAAATCGACGCAAAACTAATAAAAAAACTCAAATTCTTCAGAGAATTTTTTTTTTTTGATTTTCTGGTCTCTACCCCATGCTCATCTTTCGCCTCTGTTAAAAAATAGAGTTGAAAAATGATAACGTTTAGCTTCCGCCCTTTCAGCAACCGCTTTATTGGACGTATCAGGACTCAAATGTGATTGTGTTGAATTTCAACTGCTTTTTGTTTCGTTATTGTGAGCGCCAATAGCGAACTAAACCTTCTGCTTTAGCTGCCGCACTCAGCAAAGAAATTATCTGGCGTGCTGATTGGCCAAACGTCCCTGTGTGAATAAGCCTGTTCATCCGGACGCATAGCGGACGCACGGGCAAACAGATCAGTCACGAATCTAACAAGCTGGGTGGGGAGAGGGGGGCGCGGCTTACTGTGGGAAAAGCTACTTATTGCCCTTGACTCCTCAGCTATCTCGGAATTCCAACGCATTGATGTTCAATTCCAGCATCTTTATCTTTACGGCGGCCGCAGATATCTGTTAGTCCTGATGGGACATTAACAAACTCCCTATAACAAATCTTGGTCTTCATCAGGAAACTAGCAGCATCACAACAACGACGGCTGACGTATACTACTTCTGCTAAAGCAAGGTAATATTTAGGTTTAAGTTTCTGCACTGCATTACGCTTTTACACACAGTAACGTTTGTTTTCAGAAGTAGGAGTTTTACTAAACACGACGAAGACAAACTACGCGAATTTATCTCTTGCAAAAATAGCAATTCTTTCTACCAAATTATTATGATCTTCTTATTACTGGTAACAGGAGTTTTCGAAGTCAATAAGAAAAGACGAGATCGAGCAAATCATTTACGTTTTGTACTTATTTCATTGTCTTTAAGCTAAACTTAGGACACCTACATAGAAACGTGATCAGAGAATTCTAAATACACTTCGGTGAGCGCGCAAAGCTACCTTTCATTCACAATCACAACCATTTTCGGACGGCCACCGCTCCACTACATCCCTGCACCACCAGACACAGACAGCCCATCAGAACATCTATACAAACTATTCAAAGACTTATATCCTAACACCCACACACAAAATCGCCGCCACACCACAACCCAGCACACTACCTCGCCACGACCTGTAACCAGCACTAAATCTTAGTTCTACTAGCACCTATATTCTGTTCACAAAATTTCCAACCGAGTTCAGA
>CALNVZ010001706.1:0-22653 GCA_940671915.1 Paracentrotus lividus
ATTCAGCACTCACTATTCACAAATGAACTTTATGATAGAATGGACACGAAAGGTGAGGCTGGTTTTTCATTTCCGCGGGGATTTTAAATGGAACCGCATTTCCATGTTGAGAAAATCTACTCGATAATATGACATAAGCAATACAAAATGTTGCCAATCTTGTACATATTAGAGAAATCAAGGCAAAATACCTGAATCATCTGGAAAATTTACTACTGTGTGTTACACACAAAACATGATCGCGCGGCCGCAGAGGGGTCTGTGACATTTGCACTGGCGACATGATCCTCAGCCAATCCCTAACATTAATCGAATGGCTAACTTTAACCCCAGACCATTAACTATAGGCCTACCTAATAGAGCTTGGAGCAATAATAATAATAATAATAATAATAATAATAATAATAATAATAATAATAATAATAATAATAATAATAATAATAATAATAATAATAATAATAATAATAATAATAATAATAATAATAATAATAATAATAATAATAATAATAATAATAATAATAATAATAATAATAATAATAATAATAAGTTTTTGTATAGCGCATAACACATTAGTAAATTCTACACTCACTTAGCACTGGTAATATTGCAACATAGCTAAATGCGTGCATTTTTTTTCTTCATATTTACAAGTCTTTTATATAGGGTACATGCAGGTAATATGGGCCAGCAGGTAATATGAGCCAGCAGGTAATATGGGCCACCTGAAGCAAATCATGTCGTGACCGTCGACCGGTGACCGGTGACCGGTGTGAGCACCATAATGTTGTTCATATGAACTGTATACGAAAATATATCGTCGTGAGAGCATCTGATGCCGAAATTTCTCTGAGAAAATTGCTGAAAATCAACAAGGTAGGTAAAACTTACGGCATTTTTTTACCCTGATGTAAAATTTGATATTTCACAGAATGTGATGGTGAAAGAGTGTTTGAGGGGGTAACCTCAATTGTTTTGTATATTTAGTAAGCATATAGTTTCATTTTGATCATACTAGCGTGTACAGGTCAATTTGTTTTAGTGAAGGGGTGCAATGTGGCATTGAATGCTTGCCTGACACAGCAACATCAGTGCAGGTAATATGGGACATCCAGGCCCGTAACCAGGGGGGGGGGGGGTTCGGGGGGTTCGAACGAACCCCCCCCCCCGCAGGCGAGCAGGGTCCGCTTGACCAAAAAGAAATAAATAAATAAAAATAAAACTCCCACTTTTTGGCAGATATACAGCAGATACTTAAATAGAAATACAAGAAAGGAAGATTAAAACACTTTGCTTTCAGTCCCCCTACATGTAAAATCTTTTGGTCGCGCTTTGCGCTCGCAACTTTTTATTTTGGGGATGATAATCATGTTTTTCAGAACAAATTACCAGGAATTACATTTAAACCATTTCGCAGGAATGTTTTTCGTTTGCATTGTGTGTTCTATTTTTGTTATTTTTAATGATGTTATCTTCAATGTTTAGGGAAATGAATATAAACAGAAATAAGGCCCTAGTGGCAGAGGCGGTGGAACCGAGGGGGTGGCGGGGCGCGGCAGGGGCACAGGTGCACCCACTTTTTCATCGGCACCCTATAGAAGTGCCCTTATTATGACCCAAAAAAGTGTCCCTTTTCTAAGCTAAAAAAGTGTATCTTTATACTAAAGAGAAGCCTTTCAGAGTTTTGAAAAGTCCCGTGGACAATTTATGTTTAAAAAAGGGGCACTTTTAATACTAAAAAGGGCCCCTTGTTACTCCATATTTCTTTAAAAACCCCTAATTTTCGGCTTGCGCTTCGCACTCGCGGATACTAAATAGGGTCTATAATGCACAATAAACTACAATTTTGAGCTCAAAGTTTTCTACTCGCGCTTCACGCTTGAGGATATTGGGGTCTAACAGAGGCGGTGGAACCGGGGGGCAGGGGGCATAGTGCCCCCATTTTTTCATGCACTCTTTTCTTAGCTAACAATGCCCTTTTTATACTAAAAAGAAGCCTTTCATACTCTTTAAAAGTCCCATGAAAACAATATTTCTTAAAAAATATCACTTACAATACTAAAAAGTGCTCCTTTCTTTACTTCATATGTCTTTTAAAACCCAAATTTTCCTGCTCGGTCACTATGCGACCTCGAACTGTAAAATTAACAAACAATAGGTATTTTTAAAAAGGGTTGGACCCAGTGCTCTCTGCTGGAGACAAACCTTGTCAAAAGAATTGTTGTAATTGTGTTTGGGCTAGATTGGAGGAGGCCTAGGTGCTTGCAGCCCACAAAATATTCATAGCAAAGATTATTAATGAGCCAAGATTATTGTATCTTCAATCTTCAATATGGATCCTAGAAAGAGTCTATAAGGCAAGATTTTTAGCTCAAAACTTTCAGCTCGCGGATACTAAATAGGCTCTATATTGCACAATTAACTCCAATTTTGTTCGCAAAATTTTGAGCTCGCGCTTCGCGCTCGCATTCCTATATATTCATTACTCAAAGGACAATAAAAAAAGAAAAGCCATTAAGATTCTTAAAATTTTCAGCTCGTGCTTCGCGCTCGCGGATACTATAAGTAGAGACTATAATGTACAATTAACCCCTGTTGTTAGCCCCTAAATAGAGTCTATAATCATGATAATGCATATTATACTCAAAGTTTAACTCAAAATTTCTGCTCGCGCTTCGCGCTCGAAAAAAAAATCCTTGAAAAAGGTCCACTTTTTCAGATGTCGAACCCCCCCGTAAAAATCCTAGTTACGGGCCTGACATCCAAAATGGCGGAAATGACTCCGGTACTTAGTATTGGGATGAGGCATCAATCTCTTTGCTACGATTTTTTTGGGTATATTCACAGTATATAATTAATATAAATAACTTATTGTAGGCCTATATTGACTTGTATAATGAAAATAATATTTAAATAATATTAAAAATAAAAATAAATACAAAATACATAACAATGAAATATATAGTCAAAGGATTTACTGAAGGGTCTTATAATTTCAAATTATATCTTAAAGTTAATGATTTTCAACATTTTAAGCAAATTCCAGACATGGTAGAGTCATTGTAGTTTTTAAAACATACATTAAATACATGTGCCCATATTACCTGCACATGCAGGTAATATGGGTTACTTTGGTAACGTCAACATTTGAATATTGCAGACAGGGGGGTTGGTGATAATTGTTTTTCTTCACAATAAAAGTGAGAGCAGTAGTTATTGATTCATATAAACAAAGATTAAACTGTGTGTCATTTCGTAATTTTATGCAAATTAGGTAAATGTGCTTAGGGAGCCCATATTACCTGCATGTACCCTATTGTCATATTTTATCCATGGCCAGAGATTTTGCGAAAATTTTTGTATATTCTGAAAGAGGAGACTTGACCCTTTTCATTCCTGAGATCAGTAAATACTCAGACAGGGGAAATTTTTTAAACAAAGGGGCGACAAATGAACAAGGCCCTCAAAAATGAAATTTTAAGAGGTGGGGATTATCAGTGAATAAAATTATTAAGGAGGAGTCAAATTTCTTTGCAAACTGTTCACATGTTTCCAATATCCTTGTTGCAAATTAAAAATAGTCATAAGGAACCATCACAAATGCTAATGAAAGAAACAACACGCACAGAAGACACAAAAATTGTTACGCCGTTGCTAAGGAGGATGCGTGGCAAAATCAGAGGTGGTGAATATCCAGCAAAATATAATAAAAGTGTGATTTTTTTTATTTCTATTGTAAACGACATTATATTTACTACAAGAATTCAAGATTAATTTGGGAATTTAATGGAATAAACTTGCATTAAAACGTCTCTGCAATACGGGACTAAATTTTTCCTTGGCAACGATAGAAATAAATTTGTCTTCATCGAGTGTTCCTCCTTTTGTCTGCCATTGTAGTGCTACCTTTTTGGCCATTTTTAATTTGCCACAAGCATGATGGAGACATGATAACAGTTTTGGGAGAAAATGACTCCTCCTTCATGATTTTGTTCACTAATAATCCCCACCTCTTAGAATTTCATTTTTAGGGGTCTTTGTTCATATGTCGCCCCTTTGTTTAAAAAAGTGCCCCTGTTTGAGTATTTACTGATCTCAGGAATGAAAAGGGACAAGTCTCCTCTTTCAGAATATACAAAAATTTTCGCTAAATTTCTGGCCATGAATGAAATATGACAACTATACAAGACATGAAAATATGAAAAAATGCACACATTTAGTTATGTTGCAGTACCAGTGCTAAGTGAGTGTATGTCTCTATGCGCTTGAAAGAAACAGTAAACATATAGTTAAAAATTGAAATAGTGCACTGGGTTCATAGAAATTACATTTACAAAGACCTAAAGGGTGTGTTTTAAGGGCATTTCTGAACTCGTTATATTTGGTTATGTTTCTGAGGTATTCTGGCAGTTTATTCCATAGGACTGCAGCTGCATGGGAAAATGACCTTTCACCATATGATTTTGTTGTAATTTGAGGAACATGGAAAAGTGATTTTTTACTGGAACGCAGAGTCCTTTCTGGTTTGTACTGTCTTAGTAATTCAATTAGGTATGGAGGTGCAATTTGATAGAAGCATTGGTGAAATTACTTTAAATTGGATACGAGACTGAAGAGGGAGCCAATGTAGGTTTCTGAGAACTGGAGATATTGATTCATGTTTCTTTGTTTGTGTCACAAGACGTGCAGCTGAATTTTGGATTAGTTGTTATCTGTGTATTTGATAAGTGGGAAGACCAAAAAGTAAGCTATTGAATGAATCGAGATGGTACATAACAAAGGCATGGATGAGGCGTTCAGTTGTACTTTTGTCTATTAAATTGCGAAGTTTACCTATTTTGTATACACCAAATGATGCTGAGCAACATTTTTGAGAAACAAATTTTTCAAATGTGAACTTGTCATCAAAAGGAACTCCGAGATTTTTGCATGTTTTGGTACCATTAACAAGAGTGCCATTTAGGTTCAGTGTCAATATTTTGTCAGTCGATTTGTGACGTGAAGAAACATGACAAAATTCAGTCTTGGAATTGTTCAATTTCAATCCATTTGCTAGAGACCAATCTTTGATTGATCTCATGCAATTGGATATTTCTGAAGTAACATCAACATTACTATGTCTATTAAATGTAATAAGTCGCCACAGCATTTGTTGGTTCCCCTTCGAGCATGCAACTAATTGTGGTGTCACATGCACCGGGTAAAATGAACGGGTCTTCGCCGTTCACCAAAAAAAAAACAACGAAATTTGCAACACGGCAATAGAACGGCACCGGCCACATAGCATTTTTCATCATTTTCACCGAGTCTGTATCGTTCTATACCGGGTCTATACCAGGTCCTACCCAGCCTGGTACCGGGCTGACCGTCCTCATATGTAGTCCATGCTTTCATTTTGTCCGTGCGATTACAGCTTGCCCACCGGCCTTACCGCTCTCTGACAAGAAAAAGAAAATTGTTTTCTTCGCCGGGTGACTCACCGTTTTCCACCGTTCGCGACCGTGCAAAACAGGTTGATGCAAACGGCGGGACACGGTGGATACCCGGTGATGGTACACGGCAAGTCGGTGATGACCCGTCAAAAACGTTCACGTGATTTTGTCTTCGGTTCATGCCCGGCGAATGTTTTGAGCATGCCCGGGCATGCTCAAAATTTTCGCCGGGCACGAATCGCAGGCACCGGTCGATGGAGACCCGGTGTAAGGGCGGTATAATGGCGTTGTGATGACGGTATGCGGATGGTGTAAGGACGGAACAAACGCTCCACACCCGTCCATAAAGCGGTCATGCACGGTGTTGGACTGGACTGGTGGATCTATCCTTATGGTGTCTTCAAATCACGTTTATGGTGTCTTCAATCCGCCCTTTGTTTTCGAAGCTCTCAATCTCATCGCTCTCTTCACAAGCTCAGAGAGGAATGATATTGCAGCTTTCAAAATATACGTTATAATCTGAAATACTTTTATTGTCATGGTCGGGGAGAAGAATTCAAAATTTGGTCCTTTTATTGACATTTAATCTAAAGCATGTCAATTCTTTTTTCTTGTTTGTTTCGTTTTGTTTGACAATAGTTTCTAAAGTTTCATTATAACAGCTTTGCAAATAAACTCCAGTACACGTTTGCCCAAATTACATGAATACTTTATACACGCGTTTCATTAAAAAAAATTGTATTAGTCTTATCGAATATTATTTTAATTTCTCCGCGAAAATTTCCCCATGCTTTTAAAATATTTAAATCTCGTATATCAAATGAAATATTGTTATCATAATAAAAGTACTTTGTTATTATTTTTTAATCATATGTTATGAATTGTCCAATATTTTGTCATAATCTTTCATTGCAATATTCTTTTAGCCAAATTATAACCCTCTATAGAATCGCATCAAGAAAAATGTCTACATCATTTGATATTTTTGTATGATCCATGGATTTAGTTTTTTGTTTATTTTTATTTTAATTGTTTTACACACGACCCTTTAATTGATTTTACTGAGATAGAATAAATTAATCAGAACTATACAAGACAATATCTTAATATAATATTTTTATTAATAAAAATACAAGCAAATGACATAGTATTTTATATCTGAAAAACCACTTTTAAGATTGCCAAAATATACGAATCTTGTTTGCCATAGATTATATATAAATTATGTAATTAATTTAATTTCAATAGGGTATATATTTATGGTAATGACATACCAAAATTGAACCACTTTTCAAGGAAGCCTACAAAGAATTGAAAATACAAAATGAGAGTTAACAAGGCATTTCCCGGCCGAAAATATAGGTGAAAATAGTGCATAAATTGAGAATTAGGGGCCTTTGCCCCCTCCCTTATCGCCCGCCCCTCCCCTAGAATAAATAAATAATAATATACATGTATATGAATGGATGGAGTGACCCGTGTGGAACGATTCCTACCCCATGGTTGTTGTTTGAATAAAGATGGGATATCGGACGCCCAAAGACTAAAACGCAGACCCCCCTATCAATAATTATAATCAAGACATAAAAAAAAAAAAAAATCATTATTTCAAAATTAAGAAACTTTGTGGGGGAAAAAAACCTTTGAGGTTTTCCCACCTTTTCAGAACTCTTAATAAGAACAAGTTAATAAGTACGACCAATTCGATATTGTATAAAATATATTATAAAGTGTAAATAATAAAATTAGAAATGAATTGATATGAAAACAGACAAAATATGGCCCCCTATAAAACTATAATTTATGAGTAAACCAGCCCCCAAACAAAGTTGATAATCCCTGCTTATGTCATATGAATCATTTCTCATGGTTTATAATGCTTTTGTTTTGGAAAATATTACTTTAGGTATTTAACTCAAATTCATTCAGTTATTGATTGATCTTGTTGGTAAACAATCAAGGGGACAACCGACTTAAAAACGTAGTTTTCACGTATAGTTTTCATGTACTAGGAGTTGGCAAGTTTAGCCACAAGGGGGCGTACTTGATGCGGAAAATGAAAGGGAATGATCGATTCATGTTGCCCGATTTCACCACGGTCCATCTCCGTCCTGCAAACGGGCATCAAACGGGCATGAAACGGGTGCGGCGTCCTCATTCAGTCCTCTTACCGCCCTTTCAACGGCTGGTCCGGTTTAAGACCGGTCTGAAATACCCGTTCTTCACCCGGAAAGAACCCGGCAAGAGTTCGGCCGTTCTTAAAAATCCCTCTCGGGAACGGGTGCCCAGCGAGCTCCTATGAACGTTTTGGACGGGCTTCAACCGCTTCACCGTGTGCCTCACCGTTTGCCGCCGTGTGCACGAATTTGGCCAGAACGGTGGCGAACGGTGGGCAAACACGGTGCATGTGACACCTGCATAAACCAGCCTCACCCACAACAATTTAAACTACATTATTTCCCCCTACAATTACGTTCAAAGATCTCAAGACTTTAGTTAAGTTAAATGCTTTAAGCATATTTTGTCAGGCGAGAGAGGACCATTCTCAAAACTTCCACGATGGAAAAAAAGGGCACTTTTCCTTTAAAAAAAAGGGGGACACTTTATATCAGAGGCATATATAGACCTAAAGAGAAATGTATTCGAAGAAAATTTGTCTTTGAAATATATGCTTTTAAGAATCATAATGGCTGCCTTGATTCCTATTCATTTTAGTAATGGAAAAAGTAATAAGAGCGCGAAGCGCGAGCCCAAATGGCAAAAAATTGGAGATTATAAATCATATTTAGTATCAGCGAGAGCGAAGCGCGAGCAGAGAATAAGTAAGTATCCATTTAGAAGATGAATTTTACATGCTTTGTTAAAAAAAACAGCGATAGAAAACGAATCCACAATCTGTGCTATGAAAATTTGTAGGCTGCAGGCCCCAATAAGCCGTCCAATGGGTTCAACACGTAGAAGCCTATACGTACAGAATATTTTAAAGTGATTCCAATTCCCATTATATTCCGTTGGAGCGATTGAATATGTTAATTTTGTCAAATTTAAATAAATTGTCTAACATAAGCAAGCATTTTAAACTCTTGAAGACCCCCAAATAAGTCAGTGACTATGCCTCCTTTTGGGCATGAGAATGCCTGTGTTTAAAACACGTCAAACACATGTTTTTTGAAATTGATAATATTCCCTTTTCTTTCATTGAAATAATTGGAAATGTAGATTTTATGAAATTGCGATAAATTTCCTTATATAATCGAGCATTCTAAACTCTTAACGACCTCACAAAAAAGTCAGTGACTATGCATTTAACTTTTTAGGTTTTCACATAGAAATTATCGTCATCTGCAGTATCAACACTAGTCCAGTAGAAATTTTGCAGACCCGGAAAAGTTTACAAGTACAAGGTTTTTTTGTTGATTCGTGTTCTAGATGGGTATTTAAGAAAATTTAGCTTTAGCTTGGTTGCCAAGCGAGCAATTTTTTTAATTAGCATAATTAGAATAATGACCTAATTAGCATATTTATATTATGAAATATGCTGCTAATCTTAATCCAGGAGGCCTGAGATGAGGGACAAAACATTTCTTAAGGGTATTTCATGACGAGGAATCCATTTATGACACTAGTTTTTATTTTCAAGAAATTCTATTGTCTTGAATAGCATAATTAGCATAATGAGCCTATATTCAAATTTGCATACACTGTATGTACACTACAAAATCATTCTCACTTATAGAATGATGAAAATTATGGTTCATTCGTGTTCTAGATGGGTATTCAAGTAAATGTAGCTTGGTTGCCACATTCGCAGTCTTGAGGAATTGCTCTTATTAGCATAATTAAAATAATGACCTAATTTACATATATGCAATATGATGCTAATATCAATCCTTGTATCCTGAGAATATAAACAAAATACTTTTTAAGGGGTATCTATAATAAGGAATTCATTTATGACACTACTTTTCCTCTCCAAATTCTTCTTTATTGTCTTAGAGAGCATAATTAGCATATAGGCCTAATTAGCTTTTATGCATACACTTACTACAATATGGAGTCATTCTTATTTACAGGGAGAAAAAAATTGTTGTCGATTCGTCTTCTAGATGGGTTTGCAAGTGAATTCAGCTTGAATGCCATGTTGGCAATCCTGAGCATTTTTTTTTAAATTAGGATAATAATGGCATGATTAGCATTATTCTAATTCCCTACTTATCCTAATACAGGAACCCTGATAATTCGAACAAACAATTTTAAGGGTTAGCTTAAAGAAGGAATTCATTTATGACACAAGTTTTTATTTTCAAGTAAGTCTTCACTAGCAAAATCAGCATAATGAGATTATATTATGTACAATACATACCGTATATGGGGATGATTGTCATCGTTAATAGAAAGCCTTAAGTTGTCAAATGCAATAATGTCAGTCATAATATACAACATATTAATATTGATGAGAAGATACAATATACTGGCCCAATTATCTCAAATAACAGATATAAAAAGTCTATGCCACGGTCAATCGTGTTGAGGAATAATACATTTTATATTTCATTGCATCTTTACATATAGCTACGAATGAACTATATAATTTTCGTCTTTCCATGAATATGTATGACTAAGTATTGTACATACTGTGAGACATGCATATTTGCACATATAGGCTACATGCATATATTGCAATGCAATTCTATTAAGAATGGCTTTGAAATAAAAAACTAGTGTCACAAATGAATTCCTTGTTTTAGGCAACTCTTGTAAAATAATTGTTTCATGCATATTCTCAACATCCTGTTTTAATTTGCTAATTATGCTTATTACTGTATATAGGTCATTATTCTAATTAAGCTAATAAAAATAATTGCTCAAGATTGCCAATCTTGCAATCAAGCTGAATTTATTTGAAATATCCATCAGAACACGAATAAAAAAAATAAAACTTTCTTCTTGTAAATAAGAATGACTTTACATTGTATGTAGTAAGTGTATGCATAAAAGCTAATTATGCTAATTATGCTCTCTCAGACAATAAAAAAGAATTTGCAAATGGAAACAATTAGTGTTATAAATGAATCCCTTGTTATAGATACCCCTTAAAAAGTATTTTGTTTATATTCTCAGGATACAAGGATTGATATTAACAGCATATTGCATATATGTAAATTATGTAATTTTTTAATTATGCTAATAAGAGCAATTCCTCAAGACTGCGAATGTGGCAACCAAGCTACATTTACTTGAATACCCATCTAGAACACGAATGAACCATAATTTTCATCATTCTATAAGTGAGAATGACTTTATAGTGTACATACAGTGTATGCATATTTGACTATAGGCTCATTATGCTATTCAAGAAAATAGAATTTCTTGAAAATAAAAACTAGTGTTATAAATGAATTCCTCTAGCTCTTCATGAAAAGCCCTTAAGAATGTGTTTCATCTCTGTTCTCAGGCCTCCAGGGCTAAAATTAGCAGCATATTACATATTATAAATATGCTAATTAAGGTCATTATTCTAATTATGCTAATTAAAAATATTGCTCAAGGTTGCCAAGCTGGCAACCAAGCTAAATTTTCTTAAATACCCATCTAGAACACGAATCAACCAAAAAACCTTGTACTTGTAAACTTTTCCGGGTCTTGTACATGGCCTATGGGACCATCTACTGGACTACACGTGCAATTCATCAGCGCCTGCGCTAGACTGATTGAGTAACACATGATTTCCAAAACTACACCGTTTTACGTGCGCACAGGCGAACTCGCACCTCTCCGTTAAATTCTCTCTGATAATAGGCCTCTCTCAATATATGTATGTAGCAATTAATCAAATTGTCCCCAGGCAATTTCGAGGACAAATTCCTTTGTCAGAGCTAAGGCTGGATTCGTGCCTGTACGGGTGTAACAGACCGACAGCAATTGTTGGTATTATATTTTAGTCGAAGCACAAGGGGATCGAATCTTACACTTACCATAATTAAGAGAGCACTTCAATCCCGCATCTTCATAGTGAGAACAATCATGGTTACCAAGACCTCCGTGCGTGCAATTGAAAATGCTGGATTCATGCCCTGTGCAACGAAGGTTATCAAGGTGAATCGGACCCGAGCCTTGGCCAAATCTGGCGTTGGAGTATGCAGCCTCTACACCAGCAAATCCCATGCTCCGACAGACCACCAATGCGTCCTTCTCGTCCCAAAGATCGTCGCACACTGTTCCAAATACTCCGTTTGCGTACACTTCCACCCTACCTTCCATGTGCGTGGACCCATTCACTAGACGTACTGCGTTGACATAATGGAAATACAAAATAAAATGAAATAAATCCATTTGATGTTTTTGCTTCGAATTAAAAGTCACAGGTTTATACAATACTAGACTAGGCTCTGGCCATTTATGTCTTTCACCTTTCTCTACTGATCATTCTACTTCTCACCATTTCTCTTTCTATCACAAATTCACTTTCCCAAATCATCTATGTGCTTGTAGAACGATAGTGTGTACATTATGTACATGTATAGGTTGTGAGCGTTGATGAGAATATACAGTACTATACTAGCTGCCCCGGCGCGTAGCGCCGGGGCAGCTAGCGGGTCCACCCCCTGACAGTTTATAAATTAATGAAACTGGTAATCGCTCAGGCGAAAAAAAAAAAAAAATCCTAGGAATAGGAGGGCGAAATTTGCGAAGCCTCAGATTCACGGAATCGATACTGTACAACCGAAAAATTCTTTGTGCAAAAAATCGGTCTGCAGGCTAAATCGTAAAATTCTGACCGCCCCCCCCCACAATTCTACACTTTTACCACTCTTTTCCTGCCCAAATTTTAATTTTAATTTTTTTTTTCTTCTTTTAATTATCAAAAAGGAGATTTTTTTTTTATTAGGGGGTGGGGGCAAAAAATTTGAAAAGTCTCGGTTTCACGGACTCGATACTGTACAACCAAAAAATTATTTGCGCGAAAAATTGGTCTGACTGGCGTAGAATTCTGCCCGGCCTTCCCTCCCCCCACAAAATTCTTTAATTTTACCTCACTTTTGCTTCCCGAGCTATTTTTGCTATTTGTATGAATAAAAAGTCAATATGGATGAAAATCAAACCGTACGCCTGAGATGAAGACTGGATTTGCATGCATCCATGCAGTTCACCAATGCCCTTATAATTTATGTATAGGCCTAGCTAAATAAGATAAACAATACTCAAGACAACCAGTTTCTTTCACTTGATTCAATCAATTTAAATTATGCAACTTGCAACTCGCACACAACTCACACTCACTCAGAGTCACACTCAAACACTACAATTTACACCACGCGTGGGACCGAGATTTTATAATATGCGTTAAAATTAATTAAAATTCGTATTATTTTAATTAAAAAGATATTGTAGGCATATAAAGCAGCATTAAAACATTTTTTATTAAGTTATAATTATTCAAAGGCAAATTATTATCTTTTGATAGCCATACTATTTCTATGAAAGGCGATCGATTCAACCGTTAGCGATGAAACTCAATGATCAACGATCCTGCAGGTTGGTCACAGAATGTCGGTAGATAACTGGTCATTTGCGAGTGTTTAATAAATTTGCATATTGTGCTATTTTGATTGTAACGGAATACGGAAAGCAGCACTAAAACATATGTCATTAACATATAATTATCTTATGGCGAATTGTCATATTTTAATAGCCAAATTATTTTTATAAAACGATCAATGATTCTTCAAATCGGTCACAATTATAACTGGTCATTTGCTAATGTTCAATAAATCTTGATATTGTGTTATTTTAATTGTAACGGAATGCGAAAAGCAGCACTAAAACACATATCATTGAAAAAGAATATATGGTGGCCAACTGATCTCTTTTTATAACCCAATTAAAAAAAAAAATGAAAGGTGATCGGATAACGATCGAGGGTTTTTCAGATTGGCCACGGAGCAACTGCGTATTATTATAGAGATGTGTTATTTTAAATGTAACGGAATGCAAAATGCAGCACTAAAACACATATCATTGAAAAAGAATATGTGGTGGCCAACTAATCTCTTTTTATAACCCAATTAAAAAAAAAAATGAAAGGTGACCGAATAACGATCGAGGGTTTTTCAGATTGGCCACGGAGCAACTGCGTATTATTATAAAGAATGGTCCAGGCAATGGACTAAGCCCATACATGTGAGTATTTTATAAGATTTACACATCTTTATTGTTATATAGGATAATAAATTAGAGTAATATAAAACTGGAACGCACCATCCGAGCAGTAAGGGGCATAATCAGGACAGCAATCTCCAAGTCTCTGACAAATAGAATCGCAGTAGCATCCCACGTCTCCCGATCCACAACGTCCTTGGCACGATCCTCCTGGAACATCTAGGCAAAGCCAAAAAGGAAGAAAAATAGTAAAGTTCATGGTTGAATGTTTCTTTTCTAAAGATATGAGTTTATCCATAATATGTTATACCTTACATACAAGATGGCCAAACCTTCGTCGATTTACAGGACGTAGTGTGGCAGGGTAACATGGGGGGGGGGGGGGCCTTCTGTCCCACAAGCATAATTTTTGGATAGTTCTTTTGTATCATAAGAGTGATTATTTTGAAATGGCGCTCTGTGGCAAGTTGCGACTACCAATTCATTACATTATCTCGAATGACAATATTAACTCTTTGGTTTAGAGTCAGTCTCACCGTTCTCATGGAGATTATTATATGCCTTATACATCAGGCCCACCGCACGCACCGTGACCAAAGATCGGATTGGAGTACTACTAGTACCTTCATGACCTTATGAAATATGACTGAGATAATTTCTTCCTCAGACTGACTCGAAATATACAGTGTGTCCCACAAAAAATGCTAATGGCTCTTTAGATGGGTATAACATTAAAATTACAATATCATATTAATTATATCTCTACACGCGTAAACCACATTTCTGCAACTGGATGAAATTCAATGTGATAAGGTCCAATAATCACAAAGATATGAGCATTTTTTCATCACACGTCAGGAAACCTCTCCATCCAAGTTTTGCATTAACCCTAACTTACCTGGGCTATTTCGTGAGTCCTGGGGGGGGGGGGGGCATTATGGCCACCCCCTAAGATCTCGGCCGCGGATCGCACGATCGCGACGAAAATTTGCATGAATGACATAATCTACGTGGTTGTATAGGTAAATTACACGAAATTCATATATTTTATTTTATATGAATTAATTATGCTAATTTATTCATGAAATCATACTTTTTGTTCTAATTCACTAAATAAAGCTCATAGAAAGCTGATTTTTTGGGAAAATATTCTTTATGTCATTCCTAAGAATTGTACAAGAAAAAAATTCCTGTACCTAAATTGATTTCTTATGTATTTCATTGTTTTTTAAATTTCTTATGTATTTCTTTGTTTTTCGACGTTTTTATTTTTATTGTTTTTTCGACACAATTCATCCGTGACATTATTTCGGCCATAAATAGCATCAAATTAAATGACTCTTGTCAATAAAATTAAAAATAATCACTGATTGATGAATTCTAGCTGAAAACACATTTTGTATTGACTTTGTACATGAAATCACTTTTTTGAGCCATTTTTGGTCTGACGAAGCATGAAAGTTTTAATAAATGCAATAGGATCATGTACACACGTGCACCGGTCATAAAAATAATACAAAAAAAAACAGATATTAACATGATTTTTAGTGTACAAAATGGAAAGAATACTTACTTAGTGTTTTTCACATAGTATTTTATGGTGTTCATTCAACCGTGAATTGATTAAATTTTTTTTGCAAAAGTTAAAAACACTCTTCTTAGACATAAATCTCATCATATTTGATCAATTTCACCATGGATAAAATGTAAAAATCGCAGTTTTGGCATTTTTTGCTGCATGCTCACTCAACCGTGAAATTTTACGCAAATGTCCTTTGCGTATGTTTGGAAGCACGTTTTGCGTACATTCTGATGCGTGAAATGTTTAAAATCTAAAAATTTGGTCCGATATCATTGAATCAAAGTTGTGATTTTAGGCTTGCGAACTTCAAAAAATGACATTTTTGCATTCAACCATTGCTCACTGAAGCATGACTTCATGATATTCCCTAAAATTCGCTTGATCATTTAATCTTGACAGATTATATAAAAACAAATATCTGTTAAATTTTGTTGATATAACAGATTTTGCCTGTCAACCCCTCATGTTTTGTCAAATTTTGTTTCGTCTTATTCTGTAGCCTGACGAAGGCCATGCCGGCCGAAAGCTTGTGAATTAAAGGAATTTGAGAGCTACTTTTCGAGTCATCTGTTTCATTCATTTCGCGCTGTAACTAAATAAAAAATGGTTTCACTTGCAATAGCACGTTATTTAAGGGCCCCGTTTTCACTATATATATATATATATATATATATATATATATATATATATATATATATTGAATGAAAGTTCCACGTGTTGGAGAATGAAATATTTATAAAAACAACACAAAAGTGAAGATTAACATCATGCTTATTTCCAACGAAGTTTTTATTTTATTTTATTCTCCAAATTTTCGGAAATCCTTTTCCTTATATATACATATATATATATATATATATATATATATATTATATATATATATATATGTATAGTATATATATATATATATATAATATATATATATATATATATATATATATATATAATATATACATGTAGATAATTTACAACATTTGAATGCATCACTGTAGTAAACGCCTGCAATTTGCATTATATTTAACTGGGAAGGATAAGTACTACATGCATGATTATCTAAGATACACTGTTGGTCAGAAAGGTTGGATATTTTTTCATGCTCCACAACATCTGTTTGATCCGGGTTTAATTTCATGAAATTAATTGTCCTCGGCTTTCACCTTTTGGGGCCCTGGCTATATCTTGGATGTTCCTCCAACCATTCCGGTGAATTAAAAAATAAAAAAGGTGTGTCAGCCCCCAAATGCTCATTTTTGCCAATTTTTGTCATTTTAGGGCCCTTTTTGTTTACCGGCTGACCAAGGCCCCCTTAAATCTTAATCCCTCGAAAACGCATCAAAAGTGTAGGGTTAATATTGTTTTTACTTTAAATTAATTTTCAAGGTTATAGGCTTTTGTCTCTTGTCTAGGGGAGGGGTTGAAGTAAAAAGTGAGATTGGAGAAAATGATATATTTTGTCCTTACTTTAAGGTAAAAACAAAGGAAATAAAAAACACCATAAACCCTTTGATTATCATAATTTTTTCCCCCAATTTTGTTTGGCCTTATTGACAAGGTTTAAAGGTAATTATAGTCTATTTTCATTATGATTTATTTTTGGCGGAGATTCTACAATACATTTTTGGATGATGGAAATTTCCATGTTTGTAAAAATGAATAAAATCAATTTTAACTCCTATCGAAATAAACTTTGACCCTTCCCCTAGACAAGAGGACGAAATCCTTTAACCTTAAAACTTTATTTAGCGTAAAGAACAATAACAACCCTAAACTTCAGACGCCGTCTCGTGTGGTAGGATTGAAGGGGCCTTGGTCATCCGGTAAATAAAAAGGGGGCCAAAATGATTTTTAAAAAATGCGAAAATGGGCATTGTAGGGGTTGACAAAGTTTATTTGATTTTTCTTTCCCCGAAATAGTTGGGGAACGTCCAAGATATAGCCAGGTCCCGATAAACGGAAGCGGGAACGACACAACTTCAAGGAATTTAACCGGAACAACATTATGTTGCTGAAGCACTAGAAAAATATCCAACCTTATGGGCAACAGTGTAAAAGAGGAAAAGACCAAACATTATTTTCTATTTTTTTTTTTCTTTGCAGTACATTTTGCTGCTCTAAATAAGATTATGAATGATAGGTATCTAAACTTCTAAATTGACAAAGCAAAGAGGACTTTTGTTATGTTCAAATTTGCCATTTTGTCGTTTCAATCCATACAAAGTCATTAAGTATTAATTTAGTCAAAAGGATGCTGGACTAAAAAATGAAATAATTGGTGTCACCTTTCGGAAGAAACACGAAACATTTATATATATTATCATTTCCATTGTATATCTCTAAACCAGTATGGGTTAGGTAATGAAATATGTTGGATGAAAATTAACTTGCGAATTGAAAAAAGGGGATTACCTACAACTCCTTTAGAAATGGGTTTTCAAAAAGTTGTTAACAATGCTAAGTTATGGTTAAATATTTTAATGTAATTTCGAACGGCAAGAGCGAGTCAGTAAGGATAGCGGACCATTATATTTTTTTAATCGAATTTAATTGTGAAATTTAAAGTAATGTGTAAAAAAGTGAGAAAAAAATCATTACTACGCTATCTACTGTATTTATACTTTGCACACTATGAAATCGATATTGCCCTTTGCCAGAAGGCCAACGTTACATGGCAACTCCCTCCTAAAAAAAGGGTTATGAAAACAAGTTTACATGTTCGTATATCTGAGGCCTCTTGTTTAGCTAAATGTTTTTCCAAGCCACTTCCCTTCTAAAACGTGATTCAATGAAATGGTTTCTACCCGGTTCGTTTGTAGTTACCCACACCACCACGGTGTCGTAGGACTTCGGTTGTAGGTGCTGAAACATATTTACACAAAGCATCGTTTAGAATTTACACTGCATAGGGTAAAGGAATGTTTTATCACTCTTAAAAATGACCCTGAGCGTGGAGTACGGGGTATAACCTTTTCTAATAATATAATATTAACTAGCAGAGCAGTGCCGTAGCAGCACAGGGGGGGGGGGGGAGGCACATAATTATATTTTATATGTTTGTTACATTATAGAAATTTGATCTGACGTTAAAAACAACAAAAAAAAACACGATTTTCACCCGACCCACGCCCATTTTTTTTTTTTTTTTTTTTTTGAAAATATAAATATGAGAGGAACGTTTATGTATATCATAATTACAAAATAAAAATGTTTCGATACCCTGCCAAAAGTCCACCATAGATGTTATTACCTTACCCTTTTCTCTCCTATCTTTCCCTTATAATTTTCCCCCTCCCCCCAAAAAAAAAAAATAAAATAAATAAAAATCAGCCTTCGGCCTCCAAGAAAGAAGGGTCACATATCAGTTATAGGGGTATTTAATTATTTTTTTTCCTTCTATTTTTATTTGTTATTTTATATTTGCTTTTCGATCAATTGATGTCCCTTCAGTCAGTTTAGCGCCCGCTAACGTAAATTTGGCCCCCCTTAAGCCCCCACCCCAAAATATCGCGCATTTAACTCATAGTTCCTAATTCTTTTTTTCTTTTCCTTTCCGTATTTGGCCCCTATATTTTTTGTTTTCTTATATCAGTTTGATTGAAGACATTCCTTTTCAGAACGTATAATTAGATATGAATGCTTTATAAAAACATTATCCTTGACCGTGCCCATCAACCCAAATTCAAAAACACCCCCCCCCCCAAAAAAAAAAAAAAAAAAAAAAAAAAAACGAATCCAGTTAGCTGAGAGGTAAGTTAGACTGAGTAGGTATATATTACATGAATTATTTTTACTGCATGAATTAAATTGTGTGAAGTGACATGTTAGCTATTAATTGCTTCAAATTACTTGTCTGGTCCATTGGCAGAAACAATTTCCCCTTAGTTTATTTGCTTTTCCGTATAACGTATAACATGATATATTCAATTTGAAATATCATAATTTTGTGGTTGGTTTAGTCTTTCTATTTCCTGGCTGTCCTATACTCCTTACTATTTACTTTATTTCTCTCTTCTCTCTCCGTTCCTGCCTCTCCACGCAACATGTTTGTTTGTTTGTTTTTTATTTTAATCCAACTGTATTATTTCATGACATCTGAATGGGTCTAGGAGTATTGGAGCCCTAACTAAACTGTTAGTGGTAAACAATATTATTGTCAGAGTCTGTTTCTTTGGGCATTGGTAGAACAAATTTCCATATTTTTTTTTATTTCCCCTCATATAACGAATAATTATAATATTCATTTTGAAATATTATTTGATTTGATCATATCATGAAAATTATATCTAACGTAAAGGAGTTTACGCGCCCGTTGGGATATTAAATAGACAAAATAATTTTATTCATATGTCTCCAACGGTAAACTCATGTTGGTATAAGCACACGCAACTGCTGTGTGATAAATTTGAAACCAGACAGCTATGAAAAATCATAGGCTGCCCGGGCGGGAATTCGAACCCACGACCTGTGGATTCTAGACCACTGTCATTACGCGCTAGACCACCGGAGTGCCCTGGTCGGTGAAAGTTCAAACTATCCCATATACATGAATATCAAACGTAAAGGAGTTACGCCCGTTGGGGATATTAAATAGACAAATAATTTTATTCATATTGTCTCCAACGGTAACCATGTTGGTATAAGCACCGCAACTGCTGTGTGATAAATTTGAAACCAAGACAGCTATGAAAAAATCATAGGCTGCCCGGGCGGGGATTCGAACCCACGACCTGTGGATTGCTAGACCACTGTCAATTACCGCTAGACCACACCGGAGTGCCCTTGGCGGTGAAAGTTAAACTACCATATACATGAATATCAAACTAAAGGAGTTTACGGCCGTTGGGATATTAAATAGACAAATAATTTTATTCATAATGTCTCCAACGGTAACCATGTTGGTAATAAGCACACGCAACTGCTAGTGTGATGAATTTGAAACCAGACAGCTATGGAAAAAAATCAAATAGCTGCAGCGGGCGGGATTCAACCCACGACGTGGATTGCTAGACCACTGTCATTACCGCTAGACCACCGGAGTGGTCTAGACCACCGGAGTGTTTTTTTTCATAGCTGTCTGGTTTCAAATTTATCACACAGCAGTTGCGTGTGCTTATACCAACATGGTTACCGTTGGAGAACATATGAAATAAATTATTTGTCTAAATTATAATCTTTTTGAAGTAACATTATTTTAATAATATTTGGTTTCTCTTTAATTTCGGCTATCTTACTGTTTTATTGGATATTCTCTCTGCACATCCTCTCCACCTCTCTCACATAAACATATATGACGCCCCTTTCTCTCTCTCACTCTCGTTGGGTATATATTTTTTTTTATGATGGCACTTTTTTAAATTTCATTCCGACATTTAAAAAAAAAAATAAAATAAAAAAAAAAAAGTCCTACAACCGACCCATTTCCATTTTTTATGATGTTGTTTTTTAAAAATATTATAAATAAAAAGAGGAATACCATGTTATTATATAAGTCATTTAAAAATGTTTCGAATACCCTTGACCAACCGTCCACATAAGCATAGAATTGATATTCTATTTTCTCTCTTATTATCTCTTTTTTCCTCTCTTCTTTTTCTCTTCTATCTTTCCCTCCGAGAGATTTTATTTCAAGTTTCGTTCTTATGCATATTTTATATTACGATTAGACTTCTTTTCTTTAATTTTGTTTTTACTTTCTTAAGGACACCATAGATTATAGCGATCGATCGGCAGAAATTTGCGTCTATCCTATCCACCGAAAAATGGCAAGATTACATCCAAACAGTCCTATTTTCATGAATTCTGAATGCCACGATGCACCTGCTTTGAATCCTAAGTGATTTGTTTGAGCAAGTGGTAAAACTAAAAAAAGGACGATGGCGACAAACATTCGTTGCAATGCTCGATCCAAAGAATATAGAGGGAAAAGTAAAATTTGACGCGTTCAAGCAACGCAGTACAGATACAATCGAAATGTGTAGGGTCTCGCTGCGGACTACCGGCACCAAACACGTGAGAACGGTACTACACTTTTCGGGCAGTGGCCGCTCTCCGATTTCTCTTTCTCTCACATTTTTCGTCTGTCGTTTTTCATCGAAAATGGCGAGATTGCATCCAAACGGTCCTATTTATGACTTCTGTAATGTCACGTTGCCTGCTTTTAGTGTTAAAGTGATTTTTAAGCAAAAGTGTTGAAACTAAAAAACAACGATGGCGACAAACATTCGTACCAAACCCTCGATACCCAAGAATATAGAGGGGAAAGCGTTAGATTTCACCGCGTTCATGCAGTAAAGATACGATGGAAGCTGTGTAGGAGTCTGCTGCCCGCAATAAACCGCATAACACGTCAGAACGGGTACTCACCAATGTTTCGGGCAGTGGCAGCTCTCCGTTTTATTGTCCTTCGGCTTGGCTTTTATATATAGACTAGCTCAAGCCCCGTGGCAGCATCCACGGGGCTAGCCAATAGGGGGCCCGACCCTCGTAATTCGATCAATTCTCCTGTTGATTCAGCATTGACAAAATGAAACATTTATGGCCACGACGCCCGCCATAGACATTCTTCTTTCATTTCAGTCTCATTCCGCAAAACAGGTGCGATCCAGAATTTCATGATATGGGGGGAGGGGCTGGTGGGGGTTCGTGTTAAAAAAAATTTGGTCTTTTGGCCATCAAGAAGGCAGCACTAATATCCCGCCATTGGGGTACGCAGGATTATAAGAATAATATCGTATAATCTGTCGTATGAAATCCTGATGATCTTGTCATTTGTCTCACAATCTTGCTCCTCCACATCTTTTCTAAATGCTTCTCCCGACCTATGTTTCTTTCCATAACATCGCTCTACTTCCGCCCATTCATTCATTCGTTTTCCCTTTACTATAAAGCGCCGTAATTACTCTCTCTCTCTCTTCTTTCTCTCTCTCTCTCTTGTTCTACACGCCTCTCTTTTCTTTCCATAACTGATTTAGTCACGGGTATAAAATCTCGATTTCTCACGGCCAATCCGTTTTTATACTCATACTCAATATATTCATGATTCTTTTTTTTTTTTTTTTTTTTTTTTTTTTTTTTTTTAATCATGCATGGCAAAGAAGAGGTTAGGAAAAGAGAGGATGAATAGATTTTCTAATTTAAAAAAAAATCTCTAATACCAGATGTAATGATCTTTTCGAGATCAAATGAGGTCAATTATCATACTTTTCATTTTGAATTCGAATGTGACCTTTTTGAATTTGTAAGACTGACCTTTACTGATTAGCTACAACATAAAAAGATCCTAATCAATCAAGATCATTATCATACTTTAATCAATAATCCCCGACACCACGAAATCCCTGAGGGAAGAAAATTCCCCTCCGCCTGTTTACAAATCTGCAGTAAGTTTTCTAAGAAATTCTAATGTCCAGATAAATGATCCTTTCGAATCAATGAAGGTCTATTTTCAATAAATTTTTCAATTTTGAATTCGATTAATGAACTTTT